>JACEFZ010024630.1:0-29522 GCA_014155875.1 Cepaea nemoralis | reverse complement strand
AAAATAGTATCATTCCCGGACTGTAGATTTGAATGGGAATCGGGTCTCATGGTCATCAGAGCTCCTGGAGGAGGACATGTCTGAAGGGAAGGATACGAAATTTGGTGAGGTCTATTGTGCTGACTCTTGTGATTTCATGTAATCCTTGCCATGATGAGTGGACTCTGATCATGAACTTTGTGGTCTGACCTCTACATTTACATTAGAATACCCAACACACATTTACTTCGCATACACGTCTCACGTACATTACACTTTTTCTTTTAATAAATTAATCTTTATTAATTGTTGGAAGAATGAGTTGTTGAATATGTTGCGTTGGGGAAGAATGAGAGGGGGCATAGTACGACAGTGAGAGAGAGAGATAGGAAAAGGTGTCCACTGGCTGATGGAGTGTGTTGGACGGAAGCTGGTGGATTCTTCAGGTTATTAAAAAGGGGGTAAAATATAATGTGGGTGTTGACTCCCCTCACTCCAGGGACGACACTTTAAATTAAGACACGACAGATAGGCATAGATAGAAGTAGGACAAGGACGGAGGAAAGTAAAGGACAGAGACAGGACATAATAAGAACCTTTACAAGAGAATAGATAGAGGGAGAGACAGTATAAGGAGATAGAACTTCAAACCAGTGTTAGGACTAGACCTAGACAGGACACGCACGTGTCATAGCTAGGACATGACTAGGACATACCGTGATTAACTCCCGACATAGGACAGAGTACGGTAATCACGGGGACTACCCATAAACCGACTGAACTGTAGTACAGCTGTAGGCTACGAGGACTAGACCACTAAACTACGTGACAAGCGACCCAGCACGCCGTGCGGCTGACCGCACGAGAACGGGGGACGAGTAGCTGGACTAGACCTGTGAATTCAGGCAGACCGGGTCCGACAGTTAGAGCGACAGGACCTCTGTGTTTACCCTCGCCAGTTGTGTAGTTTAGAGAGAGCATAGTTATACGTAGCAAACATAGAGAATGTATTTGAGTGTTGAATGCCAGTTGTGTATGCTCGTAAGACGAGCTCTGTAATATATAGAATAAAGCGTGAATCTTCATCTACCATTCACTCAAAGACGTGTTTGTAATTATGAGGTGTGAATGAAGGAACCCGCATGCTTGTGTGAATTCAGGATGTTGACAAGCGAACGGTCGTACAAATTTGCTCTTTTCCCCGCTCAACCATCGACCCTAGCTGCACGATGCGGTTACATTCTCGAAACACATGCCTCGCTAAATTGTGTTGGCTGGGAAGATCCCAGTTTGGTGCACCTCACGCAGCCATCCGAGACATTCATAACTGCATAGATACAATACCCAGCCTCACTAAAAGCACGCCAGAAGATGTTCTGAAGGTAAAATGACTGGTGTGATAATGGCTACATCGCCTGTCAGATGGCAATTAAAAAAAAACAGTGACCTAGCATCACATCACTTACACTTGCTGTTCTGTTTCTGTTGTTGTCTAATATTAGCTTCTTAAGTGATGCATAATATAATCATGAATTAGAGCAGAAAGATTAGAAGGACAGAATATCAGACAGGCCTGCATGCACAATTCTTAATCCTTTGAAAATAAAGTCTGTACGTTCACAAACAGACCAGTGAAATCATGTTTCTTTACCCTTGCTTTTATTATGGTTCTGTATCCTTACTTGCATTACGATTCTTAACCCTTACTTGTATTACATTTCTTTACCCTTACTTGTGTTATGTTTCTGTACCCTTACTTGTATTATGTTTCCTTATCCTTACTTGTATTATGTTTCCTTATCCTTACTTGTATTATGTTTCTTTACCCTTACTTGTACTATGTTTCTTTACCCTTACTTGTATTTTATCTTTAACCAAAACATGCCTGTAGTAGGAACTTGGTGCATATTTGTAAAGTGTTAGAACCATCATATCTTGTAGGCCTGAGTGCATAGATGACTTGGTGGTCAGTATTTCCCTCTCATATCGAATGTTGAGAGCTGAAACTGAATCCCTACCCAGCCTTGTCCATGACATTGTCAGCACAACACCCTAATCATTATACCAACATGTTTATTTACCTTTACTGATATTATGGTGGTTCTTTGTTTTTTTTTCTGTTATTATAAGTAAGTAGTTTTCAGTAATACAAAACAGGAGTCGTTCTGCGTATTTAATATCTCAAACTCACGATACATTCACATGTAGCACAATCACTATTTATACAGAAAATGATATTTCACTCATTTATTCCCATCCAATAATAAATGTCAACAACAACAAAATATAGAAATAGCAGGTGCGTTTATGTAGCTGATAGGAGACTACGCTGATTTAATGAGCATGGTTGAATGAGGATTAGCCGCCTGCGCTCACCGCCCACTAACAGAGTAAAACACAGGCCACCTAATCTTCCGTGCATTCAGACCTACATCATGTGATGGTTCTATCACATCACAGACCTACATCATGTGATGGTTCTATCACATCACAGACCTACATCATGTGATGGTTCTGTCACATCACAGACCCATAGCCGGTTCCTGCTCCGGGACATGTTTTCACTTTGAATTTACAACAATAGTTAGTTGCATACCCTTTACAGGATGTCGCAGCCAAGCCCAGCATGTTTTGGCTGTTTGTGATTTCTTGGCAAGTTTACATTCAGTAGTTTGCCACTGAATGCTTTCTTTTTTGCTTTCTGAATGACCAACAAATATCAGTGTATGAAAATATCAACGGGAAACGATCTGCTGCCAAATCGCCTGCAGCTGTGTTTCGAACCCAATATGAAGGATTACGAATTGTGTCTGTAACACCCTTCATCACAGAGCGTTATTTTACAAGGGAACTCTTTAATAATGGGGTTTCTGTGTCACCAGTCGTCTTCATTTGTAAGTTTGCGTTAGTAAATATTTCCTTTAGTGTCAAACCCATAACAATAAATGTTGCATGTCCATTGCAGGATGCTGCACTTCAACCCCAGGTTGATTTATAAGCAATTTTACATTCTGTAGTTTGCCACTGCATTCTGAACGAGAAGTCAACATTTCAGACCAACTTAAATGCTAGTGTAGGGATTGAATGCCCTGCCTCGCCATCAGCGCACTAGAAGTGTAAGAGCGATCACTTTTATCCTGTCGACCATGTAGAATTCTGTGTCAAACCTGGGGCAACCTGTATTTGTAAATAATTATTTTATCATTCAAGCATGACATTATGTATTGAAGCTCTTCTGCCAACATCATCGTGTGCCATGCTGTTAGGTGGTAATGTTTTGAAACATGTGCCATGCTGACAGACAATGATGGTTCGCAAACTCACACGATCACCAGAGGCTTGGATTACATCAAGTTTGCCAGCTGTCACTAAGTTTTCAAGTTATCATGTACAAAAGATTAATAATTAATTTATAATATTCACTGCTACTGAATTCATTATTACTTGATTTCTTTCTTACACAAATAAAAAGTTTATTACTAACTGATCAGTACCATATGTATGTATACACATAAGTAATAAATTTTTTAATATGTTCAATTACTTTAGCTGTTATGCTACTAATTCTTGTCTTGTATACAGAATGGCTGAATTTATTAAAAATTCATCAATAACATATATAAGTTTATGAGCTATTGCAAATTTATAACAAATGCGGAATTAACTTGCTCCTAATTTAATTGTATATGTTATGTAAATTTAATCATGTTTGTCAAAAGCCATAATTAAGATGAGAATATAATATTTTTCTGAACTAATATAAAAAAATACCCACACACAAAACTACACGCCAACCAAAAATCACAACCACCCACGGAGAAATTGAAAACATCACAAACTGTGAACATCTTGGCTCCACAATCAACAACCATGGGGACTGTTCACAAGAAGTCAGACATAAACTGGCCATAGCCATACAGGGATAAACAATAATAAGAGCCTATAGCACAACACCAGCAAACACATGCAAGTAAACTGTGTTAGAACAAGCACAGAGCTTGACATCTGACAATCGTTACATGGCTTGTCAAGGCTTTCTTTTCTCAAAGTGATTTTGATTTTTTCAAAATTGTGTTGGGCATATACCACAATTTACATATAGACATGCACGAACACACAATTTTAAATATTTGCAGACAGTAGTAGACAGTAGTTGCTGTAGTAGCCATAGTGGTAACTGTAGTAGTAGCAGTTGTAAAGGTAAAAAGTGAAGTACCCTGCTTTTCCATTTCTTTAGGCACTGAGTATATGGTGAAAGAAAACATCCACATTTTTGTAAAACAATTGGCACTCAATGGGTGATGTGGTCAATAGCGCACACTTCGCCTTTACTTTCCAGAACATTTCATGGTGCTTAGTTTCTGCTGAGTCAACCCGGGAGCAATAGTGGGGACTCAATTACATGATCTACGGGCTAATCCATTCGCTATCGACGGCCTGTGCACTTGGTAAGCGAAATTTAAGGGGAAACAAATACCTCTTTTTCACGGGAACATAATATTCATGTTATTGTTTTCAAGGGATATAACTCGCCAACGTTTTTCTAAAGAAGCAATTAGTTATATTCATTGTTAAATTTTTAAAATACCTAAGGACAGAATAAAAAAAGAAGAAGAAAAGAAAGCCCAATCCAGAGAATATTTCAGTGCGAGAGTTGCCACAAGCGTCATTAGCCATGTACTTCAACTACAACACACAAATGGGGCCTCCCTTTCACATCATCATGGACACCAACTTCATCAACTTCTCCATCAAGACCAAGCTGGACATTGTCACCAGCATGATGGACTGTCCGTACGCCAAGTGTATTCCTTACATCACGGACTGCGTCATGGCAGAGTTGGAGAAACTGGGCAGGAAGTACAGAATAGCTCTCAAGGTTACCAAGGACTCCAGATTCCACCACCTGACCTGCATGCACAAGGGCACCTACGCTGATGACTGTATTGTGAAGAGAGTCACAGAGAACAAGTGTTACATTGTTGCAACAAATGACAAAGATCTCAACAAGCGGATTAGAAAAATACCTGGTGATCCAATCATGTACATTATACAACACCGATATTCTATAGAGAGGCTTCCAGATGCTTATGGAGCACCCAAAATGTGAATGTTGCTGTTTAAAGTTGTTTATTGTCAAATATTATAAAACTATGGGGGTGGGGGAATTTTTGACAGAAGATTTTTTTTTTTAAACTTTAAAAAAAAACTTTTATTGAGTGTTAAAATCGTTGCAAAGTGTATTGTTTGTGTTTTTACAGAGCGTTGCATGTGGGCGTGTAGGTGACATATGCGCAAAAAATACAAATATTTTATACATTTTAACATTTCTACATTGAAATTGTTGTAAGTGGCTACAGAATCATTATGATGCAGAATACTGTTGGTAAGCTACTGGAGAAAATTGTAGCACACAGACTTGCTTGGGACTTGGAACAGCTCGGCTGCTCCCGCCCACACTTGGAGGATACAGACGCAACAAAGAGTCATGGCTGAATGCGGCGGTCTTTGCTCAAGATGTTTACGAAGGATTTCAGGTCAGAGAAGAGACATGTGCGGCCGCCATAGACTTAGAGCACGCATATAACAGAGTATCTTTCGAGCACTTGATGCAAACCCTCCTCAGACTGAAAGTGCACCCTCACCTTGTACGATGGATAGCTGCAGTTCTGCTCCAAAGGAAGGTGGTGCTAAGATGCGGGAGTTGGTCTTCTGGGACGATAACGATATGTCCAGGATTGCCGCAGGGTTCACCACTGTCACCAGTACTATTCAACGTGTATACGGTGCCGATCACTGAACAACAGTTGGACGGGAGGGGTAGGACTCTGTCATTCGTTGACGACATCCTCGTGTATCGACAGGGTCGAGATAGACAGGCGGTTGCCAATGATATGCAGGGCGAACTAGATCGAATTTCCTCATGGTGTGTTGATGCCGATGCCCTTGTCAACCCTGCAAAGGCAACGGTTACATAATTCTCACTAAACAACCATATTGTGAAAACAGACCTGCCGGCAGTAAGAATGGATGGGAGCAGTTTGAGCAGAACCCAGTCAATGACATATCTTGGCATGAGGCTTGATCGTAGTTTGCCCTTCAGGAATCATGTCGATTATGTCATAACGAAGGCTCGAAAAGGTTTGTCAGCAATGAGAGTCATGGCGACTGCCAATATCGAGCAAAGACTGCTAATACTTCTGTTCCAAGGACTTGTACTTTCACGCATCGAGTATGCCCTGGCCATCCTCACTGTCAGCCCTACACAGATTGGAAGACTCGAAAAGGTACAAAACGAAGCCATGCGCATCATTTTGGGTTGCACGAGAGACACCAGCTGTGTAGCAATGAGATACCTCCTTGACTTCCCGATAATGGAACACAGGATCAAGATCTGGAGAGCTCGTGCATACTTAAAAATAAGTGCAGATGAGCAGCACCCTCTGCATGACGCTATATTCAGAGAAAAGGGTGACAGGCTAAAGAGGGGCAAATCATGGATGGGTCGGGCGAAAGATGTCGTCAGACAGGTCTGCAGTCTTACCAGTATCAACCCCGGCAAGGAATGGGTGCCGGTGCCTCCAGCCTTTAAGTGCACTTTCTCCTGCATTATCACACTCGACAGACGGTGCAGAGAGCAGAACCCTGCCGCTGTCAATGCAGAGGTTAACGCGCTCATCTATGAACACTCAGATAGCCCCGAAGTGCTCATCTATACAGATGGATCTGTTGTAAAGCAGCAGAGAAGTGCGTGGGCATTTACAGCCCGTTCAGCGGGCCGAACCGTTCAAGAATCCAGTGGTGCCCACTCTATGACCACGAGCAGCATGACGATGGAGGTTATGGCAGTTACACAGGCTTTCATATGGCTGGGATCACAGCATTATACCAACGTGTGTGTACTAAGTGATTCAATGAGCATGATTCAGAAGGTCGAAGCTGGATCTGTACGTAGACAGTGGATTGAATCGCTGCGGAAGTCTTTTGTCCATAAAGTCACCTTCATCTTCGTCCCGGGACATGCGGGAGTCGAGGGAAATGAACGAGCTGACAAACTGGCTGGCTCTGCACCCCCTGTAGATGGCCAGCCCATGGATCGTGCCGATGTTATTAACGTCTTTAAAGATTTGGCGAGAACAGAGGATTTTGACGTCAGTGATTCCACATCGCTGTCCAGGGTGAAAGACCTGGGAGTAAGAATCGGCATAGCCAGACGCGAGAGGTACATAGGGAAAACAAAGTGCCTCGTCAACCAACACAGAACTGGCACTATTAGCCACCGGACGCTGATGCATATGCTGGGGGGAGGATCTGAGCACCTATGGACATGTCCGGAGTGCAACGAAGATACCCCAACTGATAACTGATAACTGATAACTGAAACTGGCAGTATGAAATGTCTGAACCGATCGGAGATGGCGGCAGCAGCATCAACAAACAAACGGTATCAAGATGGTGGGAATGGGAGGTGTAAATAGTATCGGAGTTTACAAGGCAGAAAGGGAAGTGGTTGCATTTATAATGTGTGTGTTGTTACATGCGTTCTGTGTATTTAGTATTTGTGTAGGTGTGTTTACGGAGTGTTGCATGTGGGCGTGTATGTGACGTATGCATATTTTATTCATTGGGCATATTTACATGTGAAAGGGGGGGGGGTAGATAGGGAGAAAGATAAACCTTTCAATTTTTGTTTCCATTGTCACACTCTCACCCATTTGACACCCCCACACTAATGGTTAATTATGGTAAAGGCAGGATAATTTTTGGAACCAAAAGGTGAGGGTGTCAGCAAAGGCAACAAACAAACTATGAGCAAGGGAAGGGGGGGGGGGGTCACATGGGAGATGAGGTTATATATTAATAAAGGTAACTATAATAATAATGCAAATAAAACCAATTACATCAATAATAATGATGACAAACATTAACCTACTAAGGGTGATAACAGTACTGATAGTAGCAGCAATGATAAATAATAGTTATGATAATGATCCCACTTTCCAAAACTGTGATTCCATTTGCTAGAATGATTTTCCTAGGAATGGTGTTAGCATAGCATTAGATCCATTATTTTTATTAAACTTTTATTTCATACAAAGCAATGTATATTTACAAGTTGTAGTGTGTGTTTCTTTTGTTTGTGTATATTACAGAGCGTTGCCGTTTGTTAGTGTTAAGTGTGACATTGTGAATAAAACAAATACATACATATATACAGTTATGATAATATGACATTTATGGCATAGTGCATGTAGATACACATTCCTTGCATATGCTTCACTTCCACTTCCGCAAGCGGAATGCATGAAACACCTGTCCATCTCTCCCTCCTGTCTCTCTCTCTCTCTCTCTCTCTCTCTCTCTCTCTCTCTCTCTCTCTCTCTCACACACACAATCTGGTGTTTTCTGGACACCGCAGTACATTAAATGCCCCGCGCTTGGACAATAAACTTTAAACTATCATTTCCATTAAAATGTGGCTTCTTTATAATTTCTGGGTCACTTAGCTACCGAGGCGAAGGTCGTTGGTGTTGTTGCCTGATGCCAAATTTCAGGGTGACGCTCTAGTCCATGATACCTTTTGTTTGGGGGACAAGAATCAGGGATTTACTACTAGCAATTTGAGTCCATGGCCTGTCCCCAGGGAGATATTTGGTCCAAAGTTGTGATAGTGTCTGGGTTCCATATACAATGGGAAGGACTTAAAACTTGGCCACTAAAAGCCACCTTAGCTTACTAGGTACTTAAAGGGCTCATTCAATTTGTTTATACATGGTGGTGCATATTTTTCTTTTGAAACATATTACCATATAACATCATTTTCATACTTGAGATACCGACTTGGTTTAAAGGCTGCCACACATACACACACACACACACACACACACACACACACACACACACACACACACTCATACACATGCGCGTGCAAATGCATGCACCACATACACACACGCACACACACCTGCATCCACACACAGACGCATACAAATGTTACTGCCAACGGCACAGACACCCATCCACAGTATATTTCATGTTGCACATTCAAATATAATATGGGAAAATTAATAATGATAGTAGCAGTAATAATAATAGTATTAATAATAATATTAATATAATTGTAAGATTATTAATACCATCAATAAATACATTTACAGTTGTAGTATCCTTTTTTTTAAACAAGTTATTTGCTTCTTCTGTAATATGTGCTGTCTTTAGCCAAATCTTTTACGAGATTTGCGCTTGTGGGGCTAAGATTAGAATGTTTGCGACTTTTTGTTGATAAAGTTGTTGGACAATTTCTTTGTTGATTGTTCTGTAATTGTATAGTGCTTTGTTTCTTAATGTCCATATAAGATTCCTGTACTCTGCCAATAGGACAAAAAGCTTTGTGTGAATGTCTTGAGTGGAGTAAGGAATTGAATTTATCATGATTGCTTTGTAAACATATGTTCTTTGTTTCTTATGAGTGTTTAGGATTTTTTGTAGGAGATTTCTTGTTGGTATGATTGTGTTGCTTTCGTAATAGATATGCTCTTCTGATTCTTGGACGTTCCGTCTACAAAGCTGACACTTTAGTATTTGTTTAGTTACTTTTGCTGTTTTCTCTGTTGTTGGGGTCATGCTGTAAACAAGCCTATATGTAATTTCCTTTGCTTTTGGAGTAATCTGTTTGTTTTGAATATTAGAGAAAATTTCGGTATAATCTTTTATGAAATATCTATGTCCTCTTTTAATTCTGAGATGTACCGGAGTTGCTTGAAATTTAATTAAATGCCTGTAGATTGTATGTGTTTTCTTATGTAGTAATTGTTCGTATCCTTTGATGGCTGAAATACATGTTTTGTAGAACGTTGTGAGAGTGCCAACGTAATGTGAGGATGTATTCCTAATAGGATTTAAATACGATAGCCTAATTAAAATGTAATAGTGTGCTAAAGGGTGTTTTTCTGGGTGTTGTAGGATGTCACCTACGTGTTTGATCCTAGGTGCTTGTATTTTGGTTGTTATGTCTTGGAGGGCGATACCTCCATCTTTTTTGTCTTGCATGAGTGTAGTATGTTTGATACTGTAGATGGTGCTGCCAAACACAAAGCGTCTAATCTCTTTGTTTATGTTCGTGACAGTCTGGCGTGGAGGATCTAGGACTGTGCACAGATATAGTATTTTTGGAATTATATATGTATTAACAATGGTACTTCTACCAAATATGGTAGTTGTTTTGTATTTGTACCTCTGTAACATATCTGTTATTTTCTTCTCTAGATTTTGCCGAGTGTCCTTGTGTGTTTGATTTGGTTGACATGGGAAGACTATTCCGTACACTTTTATAAGATTGTTTGACGTTACGTCAAATGGAAAATCCGCCTTATTTTTCCATTTCCCTAAGCCCATTATAAAAGATTTTTGGACGTTTTATTTTGCCCCACTCCCTTTGCCGAAAAACGAGAACGTCTCCAAAATGATCAGTACAGATTTTTCAGTTGTCGGGAAGAAACTGGTATCGTCCCATAAGCACGCAGCTTTTGTTCACCCTTCCCTGGTATGAACGTACCCCTAGACATTGTCGTCCTGTCGTATCTTTTTTAGAAGTGGCTGTAGAGCGACAACGTACAGTAATGGGGACAAGGGACATCCTTGTCTCACTGATCTAGTCAACCTGAAAGAATTGGTTAGGGTATGGTTTAATAGAATCCGACTTTCCGGTTTCAAATATAAAATTTTGACCCATGTCCGAAAATAATTTCCCACGTTGCAGTGTGTGAGAGTTTTGTGGAGGTATGAGTGAGATATTCTGTCGAATGCTTTTTCTTGATCTAAAGAGAGAATTGAGGCCTGACAGTTTTTCAGATGTGTGTAGCTGATGATGTCCCTTATGAAGTGTGTGTGTGTGATGCTGGATATTCCGGTGTTGTTTGTCATTGTCATTTGTCATTGTGAACATACACGCACCACCCAAATACAATTACCAACCTTTATTTTAGGAACAGTTAGACGACTTATTAACACAGACATACAGGGGACAAAATATTGTTAGTTCTGCAGATTACAATTGTGTTCTTAAAGATTTAGACGTAATGGGAGGTGAAGTAAGAACACAGCTGAGAAGAGCCGACAGTGACAGCTTACATCAACTAGATACACTACGATATATCGATACACACAACCTCACAGACGCATTCAGGCATGCACACCCCGACAGTAGAGAAACGACATACACAAACAAAAAACATAACAGATCATCTAGATTAGACAGGATTTACACACCCGCAACACACATCATACAAACCAAACACCTACGGGAAACATTAGACTACACAGACCACAAAGGCATACTAGTACACATCAGCACAAACAGCACAGATACGCAGCCATACAAGCGGTCACCACACTGGAAATTTAATGAACACACTTCTAAAACACTCAGAATACGTACAATATATGACACAGCTCATACACATCACCACGAGAACATCACACAATACTGGGACTTGCTGAAAAACACCATATAAAACAGAACACAACATCTAGCAACCATGATCCACAAAGAGAGACTAAGACAGGAGTGCATCATACAAACAGCCATACGACTAACAAAACAGACAGACAGAGATGCACCTCATTTACACACACTAGAAACACAACTAGAAGAACACCAACAACACAGATATCTGGGTGCTCTTCTTAGAACAAAGCTCAACACAATCACACAAGAGACAGTCAGTAGACAATACATTGTAATAGAGCAGAACGTACAACATAGGAGACAAATAAGCAAAATATCAGACATGCAGGGGAATATACAGGCAGAAACACCACATATAGGGACTGCTTTCCAACAACACTACACACAACTATTCACAGCAGAGACAGTCGACACACAGATACAAGACAACTTCTTACAGTACACAAAGAAATAACCTGACACAGAGACACACTGGACACAGAACTGACACTGACAGACATAACACAGGCACTGGGCACACTAAACAAAGACAAAACTCCAGGACTAGACGGTCTGACAGTAGAATTCTACCAACGTTTCTTTCCTATTCTCGGCAATCTTCTCCTCAAAGTCTATTAGTAAGCCTTTGACAAACAAAATCTTCCTGACAGCTGCACCATGTCCTACATCACACTCATACCCAAAGACAACACCGACAAAACACAACTGAAGAACTACAGACCAATTTCTGTACTCACCACAGACTACAAGATACTCGCCAAATCACTCACCAACAAACTTAAACCTTTCATGCCAACACTCATACACCCCGACCAACAGTGCAGTGTCAAAGACAGAAATATACACAAACACACACACCTCATTAGAGACATTATCAACTACACACATGGAAAAGACTGTCCATCCTCCATCTTATCCTTGGATCAAGGGAAGGCCTTCGACAGAATTTCCCACATTTACCTGCATAGGACACTAGATCATTGTAACATAGGAAAATACTTCAAGCAGTGGATACGGATCTTGTATAAAAATCCTGAGAGCAGAGTGTTGGTGATCCATTCACTGACAGCTAACTTCAGGCTCACGAGATCTGTAAGACAGGGATGTCCCTTATCACCACTTCTGTGTGTGCTCACCTTAGAATCTTTATTAGAGAAGATAAGACAAGACACTTGTATTAAATGACTTTCCTGCATCTGGTAGGAGAGCAGAAACTCATCGCTTATGCAGATTACACTGCCTTCTTTCCCACCAGAAACACATCAATAAGGAATATACTCCACACCTTTATCCATTTTGGAAAAGGCAGTGAAGCCAAAATTAATGTACAGAAATCACAGATAATGGGTCTGGGAAAGTGGAAACAAAAGTCTGATTTTCCTCCAGATCTGAGACACACAGACACCATGAAGCTGTATGGGATCACATTTCCATGTGATCCCACAGAAACACACATATGGACATGGCACAGACTGACCCAACAGATCACATACATGTTACATAGGTACAGGTACAAAACATCCACATTAGTAGGTAGAGGCACAATAGTCAACACATACATAATACCCAAAATAATATACTTAACGACAGTACTGGACCCTCCCAAACAGACTATCACAAACATAAACAAACAAATCAGTCGCTTCATCTTCACCAACACAATACACAGCATACAACACAAAACTCTCATGCAAGACAAGAAACAAGGGGCTGTTGCACTACAGGACATCCACACAAAAATACTGTCACTTACAATCAGTCACATAGGTAAAATCATCAGACACCCAGAACAGAACAGACTAGCACTATAATACATAGGCCACAACATCAAACACCTCACACCACTTAACAATGCAACTGCACATTACCAGGGAAGACTGCCAACATTCAACCAGACATGCATACAGGCAATACAAGGACATGAACAGTTAATACAGCAAACAACACACACAATATACAAACATTTAGTTAGAGAACAAGCACCATCACTAAGACTTAGGATTAAAAGAGGACACAAATACTTCATGACTGACTTCACATGCACCTTTTCACACCTACAAAACAAACACATAACTCCAAAAGCTAGGGAAATCACATATAGACTGTTATACAGTATGACCCCCACAACACAGGTAGAAGCATACATATCAAAACAATGTCAATTATGTAGAAACAACACACAAGAGACAGAGGAACACATTTATTATACATGTAGCCATGTACACATGTGTATTGGCGCCGCAGACAGCAGAGCACATACTCCAAGAGAGCCCAAAGAGACAACAGTGGAAGATACACTCTATGGACCACTGTGTGAACTGAAAAAGACAGTTAAATTCATACAAGCGACAACATTGCAGATATAGACATATTTCAAGCGAACGAAAGAAGAAGAATTATACATGTCCCACAATTACTGCCACACGCGGAACACTCCAACACCTCATACAAATGCTCACATGCAAACAAACCGACATATTCAAAGCTATATTTCTCAACACTATACCAAAGACAGCAAAAGACATACATACAAAACTACTCATAGCACTTTCTTACTACAAACGTCTTATATGGACATGCATAAACTTAGCCAGATACAAACACTGCACATATAACACACACCAAATTTCCTTTATATGCAAACACAAAATATTACAGATATTTCCACAGTAAAATATAAGTATTGCTTTAAAAGAACATTACTAATTAAACTTTCCAGTATGCATGAGTGCGAGAGAGAAACAGGAAAATGTGAATGAATATTGAATGAATGGATATAAAATCACTTAATTGTCACCAAGACTAATGAGTAATTTCCTATGTTGTGAACACAAAATATCACAGATATTTCCAGAGTAAACACACGTACTCTTCTTTATGATATTATAATTTAATATACATGAGTGCGAGAAATAAACAGGAAAATGTGAGTGAATGTTGAATGAATGAATACAAAATCACGTATGGTTACCAAACCAATGAGATTGTAAATATTTGTGTTAATATAAATGCTTGTTTATTTTTTACACACACACAAAAAAAAAAAAAAAAAGAGGAAAGGGATAAAAATGAATGAACCCTTACAACTGAAACCAAAAAAAAAAAAAATAATAAGCAAGGAGAAAAAGACAACCAACTCATTTTACTCCTACTATTATTAAACATTGCAGGTTGCAATTGTATGTACCTGCTATGCTATGTTAGCACCATTGCTTAGATAATCATTTTAGCAAATGGAATCACATGTTTAAATAATTTTAACATTATCATTACTATTATAATCATTGCTGTTATTATCATTGCTGTTATTACCCTTAGTATGTTTATTTTAACCATTTATTATGATTGTTATCACTATTTATAACCTCATATCCCATGTGCCCCCCGCTCATGGTTGTTGTTGTCTTTGCTGATACCCTCACCAGTTGGTTCAAATAGTTATCCTGCCTTTACCATCATTGCCAGAGAGTGATGATGACGGCATTGGTGTAGTGGATCTAATAGGTGAGAGTGTGGCAAGGGAAACAAAAGTGGGAAGTTTTTTCTTTTTCTTTGTCGCTTGTCGTCCCTGTAGGGAAAGTGGAATCAACAAGCACACCTGTTAAATATCCTTTTTCTCAGTTACCCTCTGCTGGTGGACCTTTGTCTACATACCCCCCTTATTTAAAGTCTTTTGATCACTCTCTCTCTCTCTCTCTCTCTCTCTCTCTCTCTCTCTCTCTCTCTCTCAGACAATATCCCTCTTCCTGTTCCTTCAGCACATAATCCCACAAACACAGCTTTCGAACAACATGTAAAACATTTATTGCAGAAAAGTGTAATTTGGGTGTGTGATGTATGGGTTGGAGATATGTGGTGTAATCTATCGTGAATGTGCGATAGGATATAGTCTAGGATCAGCATCCCAATTGTCATCATGATACAGCCATTCGACTTCACAAAGCACATAACAGGAAATATCTCACCCGGCTGCTTCTCTCTGACTGATGATTGTTTTATTGCCAATATGTTCTGGAAACTTTTTGAATAATATAGTCTCCACTGAATTATATGTTAGTTCGTGTCTTTCACTTATACACATTCGACAATCTGGAATATTTATAGTTCCTGTGACTGTCTGATCAACATTGCTTGATTGCGTTACTTAGTGTCCTTTTGTTTTACAAACACAATATACCGGTCGATAATATAGTCAGTGTATTGACAACTATAAACACTGGTCCAATAATATATCGTTTATACACTGAGGATTGTCACTCATGGAAAAAATATTAATGATCGTCTTTTCCTTTATATACGGTCTATATTAAATAGTCCTCTTCATCATTATTTAGTTATATTGAATACCTTCCTTTATCACCTCACTTAGAGTGATTCAGTTTCGTTGGTCATTTTAACTCACACTTGTCTGACCTTCTTGTTAAACAGGGTTCACCGTTTCATATCATGTATTACTTCACCCGAGTCTGACCAATGGCTTCTGCTCAGATTGGTAATCACCTTCAATGTCAAGTGCAGGGAACATGTCAAAGAAAATACAGCATGTGAGAGAAACTCAACTCCGACCTATGATATGTGAATGTAGATATCAGGCTATATTCAGTAGGTAACCTCTATATACCATCCTAGTGCTATACTCTTGCGTAAGACAGACTAGTTCAGCACTCTACCCTATACAAGGTAAAAGAGAGACACGCTAAAGCAAAGCACAGAATTCCTAGTATAGACTTATCCTTCCGACTGCACAGACACCTTACTCTATACAACTTAAGTCACTCTTCAGCCTAATACTCTATACTACAGTTACACACGAAAGTGCACTATGCTAGAGTTATAATCTACGTCTATATATAATCACCTTATTTAATCTATTTCTTGCCTAGAAACAATTCACCTAGTCCTATGAAGGAAAAGCGCATGTTGTCTTAAAACAACCTAGACTTTGTGATATTATATTCTATTTTGGCACTGGAATACATTCACACTCCAACCGATGTTAAGTCAAACTGTTAACTGAGTTTAAAACGGTAATTTCTGTCAACAGATAACTTGCCTTTCCTACGTCACTTGGTTTGCTCTCAACCCAATCACCCCTTCTCTTTTCCTCGTTGTTTGATCCTAGTACAAACCCGTACCGTCAATCTTCTTTTGATGTATACACTTCTAGTTGGGATCGTTGTCTTCCGTGTTTCCGTCCACCGCTTTTCACAAAAATCCGATCGTTTTTATCAGACATCCGTCTCCTTTGAAATAAACGATCTTTCTGGGCATCGTTAATTCTCCTTTGATCTCGACTAGTTTTCCCGGGGACCACGCGATCTAAGTTCACGTCTTCAAAAGTACGGCTAGTGTTTGAAGATTGCTGTCCTTTGAAAATTACAGGAGCGTCACTTCTCCACACAACTGTCTCATCCATTAGGAGCGACGCCTGCCAGCCATTTCATGACACTCTTTGCCACCCCCCTTCACATGTAAATATGTCCAATGAATAAAATATGCACATGTCACATACACGCCCACATGCAACGCTCTGTTAATACACGCACACAAATACTGAATACACAGGACGCATGTAAAAACACTAACAACACAAATGCATTTGTACTACTATTACCATGCTTTCATACTGAGATTAAGTATGTAACTCTGTGTTACTATTCTATTATTATAGTTTGCTATTATTTTTAATTTTATGATCACTGTTTATCATTATCATAATCCATCATCTCCCCGCTTGTTACTATTGCTGTGGATGCTGCTGCCGCTCTCACTGGTTGGTTCTAGAAAGTTTACTGTCATTATCATCATTACCGAAGAGGTGGTGATGGTGTTGGTGGTTTTGGAGCCAATTGGTGAAACGGGGGAAACAAATATAGTAAAACAATTTTTTGGGGGGTACCTCCTCCCCCTTTCATATGTAAGTATGCCAATGAATTAATTATTGTAATATTATACATGTGTCACCTACACGCCCACATGCAACGCTCTGTAAATACACGTACACAAATACTGAACACACAGAACGCATGTAACAACACAAACATTATAAATGCAATCACTATCTTTCTGCATTGTAAGCTAGTATACTGTCACATCCCCCTTCCCGCCATTTTGATACTGATGTTGTTGATTCTGCTGCCGCCCTCAACGGTTGGTTCTAACAAGTTATACTGCCATGTTCATCATTACCGAGTGGTGGTGATGGTATTAGTGGGGTTGGAGCTAACAGGTGAGGGATGTGGCAGGGGAAGTAATAACGGTGTACTATCATCTTGCGGTTTGTTTAAAATGTTTCCTTACAACAATTTCAATGAAGAAATGTTCCAATGTATAAAATGTTTGTAATTTTACACATCTGTCACCTACACGTCCACTTGCAACGCTCTGTAAAAACACGAACAATACACTTTGCAACGATGTTAACACTCAATAAACATTTTTTTAAATCTTCAAATTACAAGTACCTCTGAAGTCGGAGTGGGTTCGCTTAATGGCGAGGGACATTGTTAATAGGGAAAGCTAATCCACATGCACAATTCAGTCCAGCATTATTAGAAGTAGTGTCTATGGACTACACTTGAGTTCACAGCGAGCGAGCAAGCGGGATAAAAAATAACCTGAGGCGTATTGGCTATATGGTGTTGGCCCCATAGATAGATAGACAGATGGGGAGATAGACAGATAGGAACAAAGACTCCTGTTTCCACACCTTGAGGAATACTGCATACATAGTGTTATCACCCATATGTTTTAGACCAGTTGACACTTGATGGGTGATGAGGTCAATATCACATCCATACAACTACACGTCACATGACATTTCCTGGTAGCAATTTCAGATTGGGTTGACCTGGGAGCCCAGGTCAATTATAGAAGATCCAAGTGAATGGAGATTCAAACACAGACCAGTGGGCAAGTATATATACAAAAGTAAACTCCTAATAATGCAATATTGTATTGGTTAGTGCACTCGCATACTAACCCAGTAGTTCTAGGTTAATAACCCTGGCGGTGAGATTTTATTCCTACTACATAGTTACAATACCCAGCCTCACTAAAACTAACAGCACGCCAGAAGATGATCTGAAGGTAATATGACTGGTGTCATACTGGCTACATCATGACTGGTGTGATACTGGCTACATCATGACTGGTGTGATACTGGCTACATCATGACTGGTGTGATACTGGCTACATCGCCTGTCAGATGGCAATAACAAAAACAGTGACCTAGCATCACATCACTTACACTTGCTGTTCTGTTTCTGTTGTTGTCTAATATTAGCTTCTTAAGTGATACATAATCAAATCATGAATGAGAGCAGAAAGATGAGAAGGACAGAATATCAGACAGGCCTGCGTGCACAATTCTTAATCCTTTGAAAATAAAGTCTGTTCGTTCACAAACAAACCATGGAAATCATATTTCTTTACCCTTGCTTTTATTATGTTTCTGTATCCTTACTTGTATTATGATTCTTAACCCTTACTTGTATTACATTTCTTTACCCTTACTTGTATTACATTTCTTTACCCTTACTTGTGTTATGTTTCTGTACCCTTACTTGTATTACGTTTCTTTACCCTTACTTGTATTATGATTCTTAACCCTTAATTGTATTATGATTCTTAACCCTTACTTGTATTATGATTCTTAACCCTTACCTGTGTTACTTTTCTGTACCCTTATTTGTATTACATTTCTTTACCCTTACTTGTATTATGCTTCTTTACCCTTACTTTTGTTACGTTTCTGTACCCTTACTTGTATTATGTTTCTTTACCCTCACTTGTATTATGTTTCTTTATCCTTACTTGTATTACATTTCTTAACCCTTACTTGTATTACATTTCTTTATCCTTACTCGCATTATGTTTCTTTACCCTTACTTGTATTATGTTTCTTTACCCTTACTTGTATTATGTTTCTTTACCCTTACTTGTATTTTATCTTTAAACAAAACGTGCCTATAGTAGGAACTTGGTGCATATCTGTAAAGTGTTAGAACCATCATATCTTGTAGGCCTGAGTGCATAGATGACTTGATGGTCAGTATTTCCCTCCCACAGCTAATGTTGAGAGCTGACACTGAATCCCTACCCAGCCTTGTCTATGACATTGTCAGCACAACACACTAACCATTATACCAACATGTTTATTTACCTTTACTGATATTATGGTGGTTCTTTGTTTTTTTTCTGTTATTATAAGTAAGTAGTTTTCAATAATACAAAACAGGAGTCGGTCTACGTATTTCATATCTCAAACTCACGATACATTCACCTGTAACACAAGCACTATTTATACAGAAAATTATATTTCAAGCACTTATTCCCATCCAATAATAAACGTCAACAACAACAAAAATGTAGAAATAGCAGGTGCGTTTATGTAGCTGATAGGAGACTACGCTGATTTTATGAGCATGGTTGAATGAGGATTAGCCGCCTGCGCTCATCGCCCACTAACAGAGTAAAACACCGACCACCTAATCTTCCGTGCATTCAGACCTACATCATGTGATGGTTCTATCACATCACAAACCTACATCATGTGATGGTTCTATCACATCACAGACCTACATCATGTGATGGTTCTATCACATCACAGACCTACATCATGTGATGGTTCTATCACATCACAAACCTACATCATGTGATGGTTCTATCACATCACAAACCTACATCATGTGATGGTTCTATCACATCACAAACCTACATCATGTGATGGTTCTATCACATCACAAACCTACATCATGTGATGGTTATATCACATCACAGACCTACATCATGTGATGGTTCTATCACATCACAGACTACATCATGTGATGGTTGTATCACATCACAGAATTACATCATGTGATAGTTCTATCACATCACAGACCTACATCATGTGATGGTTATATCACATCACAGACCTACATCATGTGATGGTTCTATCACATCACAAACCTACATCATGTGATGGTTCTATCACATCACAGACCTACATCATGTGATGGTTCTATCACATCACAGACTACATCATGTGATGGTTGTATCACATCACAGAACTACATCATGTGATGGTTCTATCACATCACAGACCTACATCATGTGATGGTTCTATCACATCACAGACCTACATCATGTGATGGTTCTATCACATCACATACCTACATCATGTGATGGTTCTATCACATCACAGACCTACATCATGTGATGGTTCTATCACATCACAGACCTACATCATGTGATGGTTCTATCACATCACATACCTACATCATGTGATGGTTCTATCACATCACAGACCTGCATCATGTGATGTTTCTATCACATCACAGACCCACATCATGTGATGGTTCTATCACATCACAGACCCACAGCCGGTTCCTGCTCCGGGACATGTTTTCACTGTGAATTTACAACAAAAGTTAGTTGCATACCCTTTACAGGATGTCACAGCCAACCCCAGCATTTTTGGCTGTTTGTAATTTCTTGGCAAGTTTACATTCAGTAGTTTGCCACTGCTTTCTGAATGACCAGTACTCATATCAATGTATGAAAATATCAACGTGAGACGATCTGCTGCCAAATCGCCTGCAGCTGTGTTTCGAACCCAATATGAAGGATTACGAATTGTGTCTGTAACCCCTTCATCACAGAGCGTTATTTTACAAAGGAACTCTTTAATAATGGGGTTTCTGTGTCACAGTCGTCTTCATTTGTAAGTTTGCGTTAGTAAATATTTCCTTTAGTGTCAAACCCATAACAATAAATGTTGCATGTCCATTGCAGGATGCTGCACTCAACCCCAGGTTGATCTTATAAGCAATTTTACATTCTGTAGTTTGCCACTGCATTCTGAACTAGTAGTCAACATTTTAGACCAACTTCGGGGTTGAATGCCATGCCTGGCCATCAGTGTAGGGGTTGAATGCCTGGCCATCAGTGAAGGGGTTGAATGCCATGCCTCACCATCAGGGTAGGGGTTGAATGCCCTGCCTGGTCATCAGTGTCGGGATTGAATGCCATGCCTGGTCATCAGTGTAGGGGTTGAATGCCTGGCCATCAGTGTAGGGACTGAATGCCTGGCCATAAGTGTAGGGATTGAATGCCCTGCCTCGCCATCAGTGTAGGGATTGAATGCCTGGCCATCAGTGTAGGGATTGAATGCCCTGCCTGGCCATCAGTGTAGAGATTGAATGCCCTGCCTGGCCATCATTGTAGGGATTGAATGTCCTGCCTCGCCATCAGTGTAGGGGTTGAATGCCCTGCCTCGCTATCAGTGTAGGAGTTGAATGCCCTGCCTGGCCATCAGTGTAGGGATTGAATGCCCTGCCTGGCCATCAGTGTAGGGACTGAACGCCCTGCCTCGCCATCAGTGTAGGGATTGAATGCCCTGCCTGACCATCAGTGTAGGGATTGAATGCCCTGCCTGGCCATCAGTGTAGGGATTGAATGCCCTGCCTGGCCATCAGTGTAGGGATTGAATGCCCTGCCTGGCCATCAGTGTAGGGATTGAATGCCCTGCCTGGCCATCAGTGTAGGGATTGAATGCCCTGCCTGGCCATCAGTGTAGGGATTGAATGCCCTGCCTAGCCATCAGTGTAGGGGTTGAATGCCCTGCTTCGCCATCAGTGTAGGGATTGAATGCCCTGCCTGGCCATCAGTGTAGGGATTGAATGCCCTGCCTGGCCATCAGTGTAGGGACTGAATGCCCTGCCTCGCCATCAGTGTAGGGATTGAATGCCATGCCTCGCCATCAGTGTAGAGATTGAATGCCTGGCCATAAGTGTAGAGATTGAATGCCCTGCCTGGTCATCAGTGTAGGGATTGAATGCCCTGCCTCGCCATCAGTGTACGGATTGAATGTCCTGCCTTGCCATCAGCGCACTAGAAGTGTAAAAGCGATCAATTTTATCCTGTCGACCATGTAGAATTCTGTGTCAAACCTGGGGCAACCTGTCATCATCATCAAGTGCCGTGCCGGCTGGCGTAGGCGTTCATGGCTCTCCACAGATCTCGGTCTTTGGTGTTCTGGATCAACTCTGCTGATGATATTCCTCCATGCCACCGTCTCAGTCCGTCCAGCATCATTTCTCTTGGTCTGCCTCTGCCTCTCTTCCCCTCGATCTTTCCAGTTGTCACGATGTTCTCCAATGCCTCTCTTCTCATCACATGACCAAAGAAAGATGTTTGTCTCTTTCTTATTGTTGTATATAGTGTTCTAGTTTCATTAGCCTCTTTCAGGCAATCGTTGTTAGTTACTCTGGCAGTCCAAGGAATTCGCAACATTCGTCTTAAAAACCACATCTCTGTTGCTTCTAAGTTCTTCCTAATTTGTTCATTTACATTCCAAGATTCGCTGCCATACAGCAAAACTGGTTCTATATAGCATTTTAGTACTCTCTTTCTTACATTCATTGATAGCGACTTATTGCATAAGATACTCTTCATTTTCTGAAATGCTGTCTTTGCCTGCCCTATTCTGCTCTTAATCTCTTTTGTACATCTTCCATCTGATGTTATAAGTGCCCCTAGGTATTTAAAATTATCCACTTGGTTGAGAATTTCCCCTTCTATTTCTATGTCACATTTTGGCGTCCCCATTTTCTTTGATATCACCATTGTTACTGTTTTCTTGATATTCAAGGACAGTCCTTTCTGTGCACTCTCTGTTACTACACTGTCCAACAATTGTTGTAGGTCTGTTGCATTATCCGCTACCAATACTGTGTCATCTGCATAGCGTATATTGTTTATATTATATCCTCCGATTAGTATTCCTGGCTTCTCTTTGATCTCTCTCATTATTACTTCGCTATACAGGGAGAAGAGATCGGGTGACAAGACACACCCCTGTCGTACTCCTAGCTTTATCTGTTCGTAACTACCCTCTTTATTTCCCATTTTAATTGCTGCTACTTGGTTCCAGTATATATTCTTTATTATTCTTAAATCTTTCCCATCAATGTTGATATCTTCCAACATTTTAATCAGCTCATCATGTTTTACTTTATCAAATGCCTTAGTATAATCTATGAAGCATAAATATATGTCTCTTTGTTTCTCTATTGATCTTTCTATTAGTGTTCGTAATATATATATATATTGCATTGTTTGTACCCTTTCCTTCCATAAAACCATACTGTTCTTCACTAATTTCCATTTTTATTTTCTTTCTTGTTCTTCTCATTATAATTCTGAGTAGAAGCTTAGTGACATGGTTTATGAGGTTAATTGTACGAAAATCTTCACAATCAATTGCTCCTGGTCTTTTTGGTATAGCTATAAATACAGATTTCAGCATATCACTGGGTAAATATCCACTACTGTAAATATCATTCAACATTTTGGTTAATATATCTACTCCAAATTCTCCCAACACTTATAATTCTTCTATTGTGATTTCATCTGGCCCAGCTGTTTTTCCTTTCTTCATGTTTCATAGCATCAGCGACTTCTTCTTTTAGAATAGGTGGGCCTTCTAAGTTACTTTCTTCTGTTAATTCTTCCCTTTCTCCATTATATAATTCTCTTATATACTCATTCCACCTCTTCATTATAGCACCTTCCTCCAATAAAGTCTGTCCTGTTTTTGATTTCAAACACCCTGTATTTATTCTTATTTTTCTTCCTGTGAGCTCGCTGATTTGTCTGTACATACTTTTTTTTATCTTTAATGGAATTTAATTCAATTTTTCTGCATTGCTCATTTAACCAACTTTCTTTTGCCTTCACACATTTATCTCTTATTTCTTATTATCTTAGCATACTCTTGTTTGTCATTTTTATTCTGTTTCCTTTTGTCCATCAACCTTAAGATTTCTTCATTCATCCATTTTTTCTTAGCTTTTTGGCTTCTCTCCGGTAATATTTCTTTGCTAGTTTGATGAATGGAGTCCCTTAACATTTCCCATTGTTCATCTATACTCTGTATTTTAGCTATTGCATTGTACCTATTTTTCACAGTCACTCTGTATTGTTCTTGAATTTCTTTATCTACTTTCAGAACCTCTTTATTAAGTCTCAAGTTTTTAACCATTTTTCCTCCTCTCTTTAATCTTACTTTTATTTGTCCACATAGTGGTACATGATCACTGTTACCGTCAGCACCAGGCATTGTCTTTACATTAATTAATGCATTTCTAAATCTTTTATTAATAAGTATGTAGTCAATTTGGTTGCGTATTTTCATATCAGGGCTTTTCCATGTGTATAGTCGTCTTTTATGGTGTTTAAACCATGTGTTTCCAATTATCATATCATTAATATTTGCCCATTCTATTAGTTTCTCTCCTCTTTCATTTCTTGTACCTAAACCGTAATTCCCCACTATATCCTCTATTTTTCCCTTTCCTACTTTTGCATTAAAATTCCCCCAGTATTATTTTTATTTCTTGTGATCCAATTTGGGCTATTGCCATTTCAACTTCATCGTAAAAGTTGTGTATATCTTCATCACTACTGTTTGTTGTTGGTGCATATACTTGTATAATATTTATATCTATTGGTTTGCCTTTGATTTTGACCATTATAACTCTATCTGAAATGCACCAGTATCCAGTCATAGATTTGGCTGTATTTTCATCAAATATTATTCCTACACCTTTTTCATGTGTGTCCCCTCCAGAATAAATTATTGTGTGTTTGTCGGTTATAATTTTGCCAGATCCCTTCCATCTCATCTCACTTATGCCTAGTATATTCATTTTCATGTTTTCCATTTCTCTTAGAACATTGTTTAACTTTCCTAGCTCATTTAATGTCCTAACATTCCACGTTCCTACTCTAAATTTATTTAGTTTAGTTATTGTTTTAGTTTTGCCATCAGTAGCTGGATGACGGTCTGGTGTCACCTGTGGCTCATGACTGTCCCTACCGGACGAGGATGTCCTAAGACAGCCATTAACGTCGTTCACTATTTCTGAAATGTGTGTCGCCATGAAATCTTGGGAAGATAATGTGGTGGTTTCCCCTTGCCTTCCACATTCACACGGTGGTCTTTTAACTCTGCCTTTGACAGCCATTTCCGACTGTCAGGACAAGTGAGTGCCCTGCTCTGCTCAGCTGCAGAGTTGTCCACTTATTCCGGTGGATACTCGGTCCCCAGAGCTGTGTTAGCCACACCGTGGTGTGTTTCCATCCTCTACCGCGGGGAGGTGCAGTTGGGATTTTCCCTTCCTAAAGTTATGGTCTATGACCAAAACTCTCCAGTACTCTCCAGGGCAACCTGTATTTGTAAATAATTATTTTATCATTCAAGCATGACATTATGTATTGAAGCTCTTCTGCCAACATCATCGTATGCCATGATGTTAGGTGGTAATGTTTTGAAACATGTGCCATGCTGACAGCAATGATGATTTGCAAACACACATGATCACCAGAGGCTTAGATTACATCAAGTTTGCCAGCTGTCACTGAGTTTTCAAGTTATCGTGTACAAAAGATTAATAATTAATTTATAATATTCACTGCTACTGAATTTATTATTACTTGATTTCTTTCTTATACAAATAAAAACTGTATTACTAACTGATCAATACCATATGTATGTATACACAAAAGTAATAAATGTATTAATATGTTCAATTACTTTAGCTGTTAAGCTACTAATTCTTGTTTTGTATACAGAATGGCTGAATTTATTAACAATTCATCAATAACATATATAAGTTTATGAGCTATTGCAAATTTATAACAAATGCGGATGTCAACGTGTCACCAATAACGATAGAAAAAGCTCGGGTTCAGACAGGTAGACTAGTGCGAGCACAGATACGACAGAACTCTAAGTTCGATTATCGTCTTTATACTTTTATTGCCATTGCAATGTCTTTCCTATAGCTTACGATGGGTGACGTTGTAATATTCTGTTGTGATAATTTGGCTGTGTCCAACGTGTGCCGCGTGGTTACACACCCGCTTCACACGCCAGTGATCCGGGGCTTGTTTCCGGATCCAGTCAGGGATATGCACTACTGACGAGCTCAAACAAGGGCGAAACTCGAGTATAGTGCTTCCATATTGACATGGATAGGCCTTAGGTTCATACCAGAATACGATCAGCGTTGCCAGTAGTGGGTTGTGCTCAATATTTAAAATTGCAATGTCTGTCATCTGGCGAATAATCTTCTCGCACAACGATTTTAATATTACATACACATTCATTATATAAAGCATTTACATATTTATACACAACATATCAACTATTGTTTACCACTAAGATCTTAAGGATCTAAGTAATGTCTATCTATGTGTCCCCTCTAGAAGTTACACCCTCTCCAGTCAGTGTCCAGTGACCGTCTGCCCTCTCGTGAGCCGGACACGGAGTGCTCGCCCCTTCATGCGTCACGTGGGGTTTCACCCTTCACGCTTCTGCCGTGTTATGGCTGGGCGTACTGCGTAGTTTGACATTTGACTTTATCTCGAGTGTTCGGGTCTCTTCTATTCTCTCCCCGATCCCTCCCCTGTTTCTATGTTTCTTCTCTATCAGTATTACGTCACTTATCTAGTTATATAAGTGATAAGTGAGAACTTGATAGCGGAATTAAGTTGCTCATAATTTAATTGTATATGTTCTGTAAATTTAATCATGTTTGTCAAAAGCCATAATTAAGATAACAATATTTTTCTGAATATAAAAATATACCCACACACAAAACTACTCGCCAACCAAAGATCACAACCACCCACGGAGAAATTGAAAACATCACAAACTGTGAACATCTTGGCTCCACAATCAACAGCCACGGGGACTGTTCACAAGAAGTCAGACATAAACAGGCCATAGCCATACAGGGATAAACAATAATAAGAGCCTATAGCACAACACCAGCAAACACATGCAAGTAAACTGTGTTAGAACAAGCACAGAGCTTGACATCTGACAATCGTTACATGGCTTGTCAAGGCTTTCTCTTCTCAAAGTGATTTTGATTTTTTTTTTTCAAAATTGTTTTGGGCATATACCACAATTTACATATAGACATACACAAACACACAATTTTAAATGTTTGCAGACAGTAGTAGACAGTAGTTGCTGTAGTAGCCATAGTGGTAACTGTAGTAGTAGCAGTTGTAAAGGTAAAACGTGAAGTACCCTGCTTTTCCATTTCTTTAGGTACTGAGTATATGGTGAAAGAAAACACCACATTTTTGTAAAACAATTGGCAATCAATGGGTGATGTGGTGAATAGCGCACACTTCGTCTTTACTTTCCAGAACATTTCATGGTGCTTAGTTTCGGCTGAGTCATCCCAGAAGCAATAGTGGGAACTCAATTACATGATCTACGGGTTAACCATTCGCTCTCGACGGCCTGTGCACTTGGTAAGCGAATTTTAAGGGGAAACAAACATCTCTTTTTCACGGGAACATAATATTCATTTTATTGTTTGCAAGGGACACAACTCACCAACATTTTTCTAAAATAGCAATTAGTTACATTAATTGTTAAATGTTTAAAATAATGACACCACCTATTCACAGTTAACACAATAATTTGACATGCTAAAATTTGAAATACTTTGCTTAAAACTTAATAAAATGTACTTGATAGTATAATATATACAATGTTTCAGCACTGCAAGCTCCGTGCACGATGTTAACTACAGTCCCCCAGTGGACGCCCTGACATTGTTACTCTGGTTTCTCTTCACAACGTATAAATCCAGTAACATGTGAAATATACAGACCAATTTTTCTGCCGCACATACAGACTCCTCTAGGGTAACCATACATGACTGGCAAAATTGTCGGACTTGCTGGTTTAGGCTTGGGTTCCGCCGGTGTGGTGGAAGTCCGAGCGGTATCGTTTTCAGTCCGTTCTTTCTCCGCAATTATGCACTCGAACAGGATCGCTTCTCGGCCTTTTGGCTAAGAGATCGCGTCCCGGCCTCTTGGCTAAGATCAAGTGCATTTGCTGTCTCCCCCCCCCCCCCCCCCTCTAGTAGTGCGTTTGGTCTGGTCGGAGGCCGGGATGATCGTTCTCGGTAATTTGGCTAGAATCAGACGCATTTGCTCCATCCCCCACAGTAGTGCGCCTGGTCGGGGGCCGGGGTGATCAAAACCACCTCACATAGCATCACTTTAAATGTGGGCCCGGTGGACCACTGTGGGCAATAGCTCACAGTGGGACTAAGGGTCCACGCCAAAAAAAGGGAGAGGCGGGGTAACCAGTTAGTCTGGGTGACCGCCAAACTCACAAAAGAAAAAGAGAAAAGTGGGTTAGTGTGGGATTGGTTGTATTATTTTTTCTACGCGAACACGAAAATCGCTGAGTGACCGCTTACATTTAAACCACGGAGGGAAAAAAAAAATAATCAGCTCCTATTACTGCAACTATTATCAGCTCCTATTACTGCAACTATTATTAAAAACTGCAGTTTTGCATTTGTAATGTACCTGCTGCCGGCTTCGTGACTTAGAGGTTATGACATTTCTCCGTAATCTCGTACTACTCTCCTCGGTAACGTGATGACGGTGAGAATCAGCAGTGGTTCGAATCGCATCGATAACTTACGGGGTATGTGAGCCGGCCGCTCAGAAAGCAATGGCAAACTACTGAGCGTAATCTTGCCAAGAAATCAACATACAGCTGAAAGATGCTGGTGTTGACAGCAATGTCCTGTAAAGGATATGCAAAAAAAAAAATGTACCTGCTATGTTATGTTGACACCATTCCTAAGAAAATCATTCTGGCAAATGGAATCACATGTTTAAAAAATGTTATCATTTTCAAACTATTATTATCATTGCTGCTATTATCATTGCTGTTATTACCCTTTGTATGCCTCTTCTTGTCATTATTATTATTATTGTCATCCTTATTAATATATAACCCCATCTCCCAAGTGCCCCATGGCTCATGGTTGTTATTGGCTTTGCTGATACCTTCACCATTTTGTTAAAATATGTTATCCTGCCTCTACCAACATTACCAGGGAGTAGTGATGAGGGCATTGACCAGTGAGGAACCTCTGTTGTACACATCTGTGTAACTATACATGTTTGTTCATTACTTACAAAAAAAAAGAGAGAGAAAAAAAATGAATGAACCCTTTCAGGTAAAGGGGGGAAAAATCAAGGA
>JACEFZ010024629.1:7500-31079 GCA_014155875.1 Cepaea nemoralis | reverse complement strand
TTACAGGCTTATGTTGCAATGGAAAAGATGCATGCTCTTAAAATCTACTTTTTGTAGTTTCTGTCCTGTCCCACTCCATAATTTATTCAGTTGTTTTAGTCTCTGAAGAGCATTTAATAGTCGTCGTTTAATTTCTATCATTGTGTCACCATTGTTGACCCAAGATATTCGCAAATTTCCACCACCTCCAAATTTTCCTCATCTTATATATAAAAAAGACTGTAATATGTATGTCTGTATGTCTGTATGTATGTCCTTTATGCGTTCGCGAAAGGTCCATCCGATTGAGATGAAATTTTCTACACGTCTTCCTCTCAATCCCGCGCTGCCAACTGTCATATTTTTTTGATTGTAAAATCGACTACTTACGTAATAATATTTAATATTTCATTTTTCATTATAATTTATATATAGCAAGGGGACTTAACTCTAGAAAAGTTATTTCAAAGGGCATAACTTTTAATAACATTGCTATATACCTTATAGTCATATTGTTGCATTGTTTTCATAGATTTAAAAGTCTTTGTCTATAGTTATTTACCGGCATATGAGTTATAATAAAGAATGATATAATCTTTAAGGCATTTTCAAAGTTTTCATAAAATAATGCATAATGCATAACATTGTAACTCATCTTTTTATGCTTAAAGAAGTTATCTACAGTCATGTAGGTGATCAAAAACAGTTTTCATTAAAAATAATGGATGGTGTGTGGAAGGACATTCTTTTAAGTTACTTCTTTTGTTGTATGAATTTAATGACACGCTCCCCACCAGGAGCTGGGCGAAGCCACGCCGGGTCAGATAGATAGACAGACACACCTTTTTGCTGCAGTTATCTACAGGCATATGCGTTATAATCCTCCTCCTCCTCTCCCCTTCACCTTCTACCCTCTTCCCCTCCTCCCTCTCCCTCCTCCATCCTCCTCCTCCCTCCTCCTCCCTCTTCCTCCTCCTCCTTCCTCCTCCTCCCTCTTCCTCCTCCTCCTACCTCCTCCCTCCTCCTAATCACTCCTCTTCCTTCCTCCTCCCTTCTCCTCCTCTCTCCTCATCCTCCCTTCTCCTCCTCTTCCCTCCTCCTACTCCCTCCTCCTCCCTCCTCCTCCTTCCTCTTCCTCCCACCTCCTCCTCCCTTCTCCCCTCCTCCTCCCTCCTCCTCATCCCTGCTCCTCCCTCCTCCTCCTCTCTCCTCCCTTTTCCTCGCTCCTCCTCCCGCTTCCTCCTCCCTCCTCCTCCTTCCTCCACATCCCTCCTACTCCTCCCTCTTCCTTCTCCTCCCTCCTCATCATTCCTCCTCCTCGTCCCTCTTCCTTCTCCCTCCTCCTCTTCTCTCCTCCTCCTCCCTCTCCCTCCTCCTCCCCCTCCTCCTCCTGCGTTCTCTTCCTCCCTCCTTCTCCTCCTCCTTCTCCCTCCTCCCTCTTCCTCCTCCCTCTTCCTCCTCCTTCCTCCTCCTCCTCCTCTCTCCTCCTCCTCCCTCTTCCTCCTCCTCCCTCCTCCTCCCTCCTACTCCTTTCTCCTCCTCCTGATCCCTCCTCCTCCCTCCTATTCCTCCCTACTCCTCCTCCTCCCTCCTCCTCTCTCCGCCTATCTCTTCCTCCCTCCTCCACCTCCCTCTTCCTCCTCCCCCCTCCTACTCCTCCTTTTTCTTCTTCTGCTGCTGCTGCTGCCGCCGCTCCATTTACCCAAGTTAATTGTTGGGGGAAGATGTAAAGATCTTTCAAGTGCTCTTTCTAATGCTTTTTGTAAGTTGGTCTTCGTTTATCTAAGGTTATTCTAACTGCAACCAATAAATGATTAGACAGACAGGCAGACAGACAGACATACAGAGAGGGAGGGACGGACGGACGGACAGACAGATAGACAGACAGACAGACAGATAGATAGTCGGGAACGGGAACGGGAGCTTATATGACTACTTATATGAATTAAATGAGATGCTCCACACCAGGAGCTGGGCGATGCCGGGCCGGGTCAGACAGACACACAGACAGACAGACAGACAAACAGATAGTCGGGAACGGGAACGAGAACTTATATGACTACTTATATGAGTTAAATGAGATGCCCCCCACCAGGAACTGGGCGAAGCCGGGCCGGGTCAGCTAGTTAACATATATTTATTTCTCCATAATAGTTTTGTCTGTATGCATTATCTTTGTTTTTGATATGTTAAGATATAAGTTGTGATTTTCACTATTCTTCTTCTTCTTCGTTCATCCGGAGTTTTTTTTCGGATATGATTGCGTTGTGCCTGTTTACAGCAGAGCTGCGTTCTTGCGCCGTTAGGCCGACAGATCCGACTTCTGCGGGCATTTGTTGACCGGGTTAACCTTCCCGGGGATTTTCACTATTCAATTGTGTTGAGACTATTAGGTTTTTATACCATTCTGTGTTGTGGATAGCAATACTGTATCATCAGCATTCCGAATCTCTGGTATGTCATGACGATCGATGTTTAGGGCATCATATTGCTCCCTGTTTATATCATCTCTGACATTTCTCATTATATTTTCGGCGTACAGGTTAAACAAATAGGGGGACAGCACACATCCCTAATGGACTCCTTGCTGGATGTCAAACCAATCTGATGTTTCGTCATCTATTCTAACCGCTGCTTGTTGGTCTAGATAGAGCGTTCTTAAGAATTGTATTACTTGTAATGGAAAGCCCATATTTCTCATGATTTCCCATTCTTAGTTTTATCATCTTTAATAGCCAACCTTCTGCAATATTCAGCTCTTGAAGTATGGATGCATTTGTTCTTTTCTTTATCCAAGATATTCTTAGAACTCGTCTATAACATTTATCGTGAAAGGCATTTATGCGATGTTCAGCTTGTTTAGTAAGTGTCCCGGTCTCACAGGCGTATGTTGCAATGGGGAAGATGATTGCCCTTAAAAATCTAAACTTTGTTGTTCTACCTGTCCGATTCCACAATTTATTCATCTGTTTTAGTCTTTGAAAAGCAATGGATATTCGTCTTTTCATTTCTTTTATTGTGTCACCATTGTTGGTAATCAATGACTCAAGATATTCGACATTTTCCACCACCTCCAATTTTTTCTCATTAACATATATTTCTTTCTCCATATTAGTTGTATCTGTATGCATTATCTTTGTTTTACTATGTTAAGAAATAAGTTGTGATTTTCATCATTCAATTCGGTTGAGGTTATTAGGTTTTCTATACCATTCTGTGTTGTGGATAGTAATACTGTATCATCAGCATATCGAATCATTGGTATGTCATGACTGCCGATATTTAGGGCATCATATTGCTCCCTGTTTATATCATCTGACATTTGTCATTATATTTTCGGCGTACAGGTTAAACAAATAGGGGAACAGCACACAGCCCTGATGGACTCCTTGCTTGATGTCAAACCAATCTGATGTCTCACCATCTATTCCAACCGTTGCTTGTTGGTCTAGATAGAGCATCTTTATGAGTTGCATGACATGTGATGGAAAGCCCATATTCCTCATGATTTACCACAGTTTCTGATGTTGTACACAGTCAAATGCCTTTGAATAATCCACAAAACATGAGAATATATTTACATTAAATTCGCTGCATTTCTCTATTGTTAACCGGATGTTGAGTATGTGATCTATTATTCCTCTTCCTTGTCTAAATCCAGCTTGAAACACGATCATGTCTTCTTTCATTTTCTTATGAAGTCTTCCCATTATGAGTGTTATTAGAATTTAACTTGTATGACCGATCAGGTAACAATTCTATAGTTGGTGCATAATTTCCGGTTGCCCTTTATTGGTATTGGAATGAAGATAAGTCTCTTTCAATCTTGTGACCATATACCATAATTCCATATCTTGTTGAGAGAAAATCAGAAATTATGAAATTGTGAGGCGTAAAAATAATAATTGAGTGATAAGGCTAGGTTTGCTAGAGGTGTCCCGGATGGGATGGGTTCTCATTCCCAATCAGCCTTCTTAGGGAAACCTTTCAATGGCTTAGAACCCCAAAGCATTAAACAAGGCTGCAAAATGGTACCAGTTTAATACTAAGATAGAAGAATAGGTTCCTGTATAAGGTGTAGAGATCCTGGAAATTTTACCACACACACCAGCAGAGTAAACTGCTCACTCTAGAAGGAAAATTTGTCAATTTGTAAGTCTCCAGCCCCAATCTAATCTCCAACAGAGATAAACAGAGTCACACAACAACAGTGTTACATAACACATGTGAACAACCACTGTTGAACAAAAATTACAATGAATCAACTCCAAAGCGTTGTTAAACAAACACACTATATTGATAAGAATTGGGACTCCGGAAACTTCTGTGAGTTGACTGTGATATCATATACATAAAATACAACACCATATTCATGTGAACCACATAAGTCAGACAAAAAGAATAGATTCCCAAAAAATCCCTAACAGATTCATAAACAACCAACATTATGTCAAGAAAAAATATAACAACACTATAGGCCTAAAAATTAACAAAGTAGTCCATTTATAAAAAGACAGCCTCCCGATATCTGTCTGTCTGTCTGTCTGTCTGTCTGTCCGTCCGTCCGTCCGTCCGTCCGTCCGTCTGTCTGTCTGTCTGTCTGTCTGTCTGTCTGTCTGTCTGTCTGTCTGTCTGTCTGTCTGTCTGTCTGTCTGTCTGAATAATATCCAGAAAGTAATCATTTACAAGTGTACGGGTACACCACAATTATATTCCACCCGAATATTATCCATATTCAATGCTAAGATGCATGTAAGGATAATCCTACGCAATCTCCACCCTGAACATAATCCAACTAAGCCATAGTTGTTGATGATCTTGGTTTTATATACTCTTGCTTAGTGTAATCCGTCTGGCATAGAAATTGCATATAATTCTCCAGATGGATATATGATTGTGATCTTGGGTACAGCACTTGCCTGCACATATCGGGCGTACGAAGGATATAGCGTTCTCCAGGTGAATACATGACCGTGATGACCTGAAATGGGTATAGAGCCCGCCTGCACATAGCTGGGTATGAAGGACATAAGTTTGCAAATTAAGCTGAGAGTCTACACTGCAGTCATCGTATCCACACTGCTATAGGCTGTGGTATCATAGACTGTCCATCAGCTTCCTGTATAGGCCAGTTGAAGGTGAACCCCGGGGGTTGGTCCATAACAAGTGTATCACTCTTTATTCAGACGAAAAGGGCAAATCCTAGTGTCTTTGCTGACACGGTAATAATGAACGCCGTCCGGTAGCTTCCAGATATAGGGACCTAACATTTCAACTGTATTTAGTAATCCACTTTGTATACCTAGGCGCTGACACAATTATCAAGTGAGTGAGGCAGTAAACAATAATACTCTCCAAACCCAATCTGGTACAAATCATAGACAGGGCCGTTACCCAGTTTCCTGTTCTTGAATATGAGCGTGGTGACGCTGAGGTCGGGGGTCCTTCAGATAATATATATATTCCTCTTCAGACAATCCAGCAGGCAATATCTCTTTCATTTTAAACAATGAGATGAAGAAAGAACTCCCGTAGTTCAGGTTTAAACATCCTAACTTTTCAGCAGCCAGCAGGCAATGATTCATTGTGACCAAGGGCCCTGACTGCAAGTATAGGGCCAATATACCACCCGTCTCCCTCGGGCGCTACAAAAGGAAAAATAAAGACCACAATCGAGATACATTAGAAATGAAACCCAATATCATCGATACAAAATATCAACTACACAACGAAAAGAAAACAAGGAGAGGAGAGGGGGTGGGTGTTTCTAATTCACCAATCCTTCTCTGCTGATGGAGTTCAGTCTAAGCCCGAAAGTGTGTGTGGTAACCACTCAATGATCACACTTTTTTTAGATGGATACTGGGACTTCCTGAGGAGTTGGGGACCTCATAACCCACCAAATATCCTCATACTATAACTCGTCATAACATGACAAAGACCTCCGAAACATAGATATCATGACAAGATCTCACCATCTTATGTCCGTAACTGCAACTGCAATCGATAATTGTCGACGAACAAATGACAAATGGCCAACTACCAGACCAGTCAACCTTCACTTCATGGTATACATCCGTACACATGTGCCTCTTTCATTCTCTATCATCATCATCCTCATTTTCCTGTCCCCACTGGGGTAAAATTCAAATGTCTACTCCAGCAGTGAAAGTAACAATCACGAACCAACATACAATGTAAAACACTCATAAATTAGTAAACATATAATCTTCCCATAGAACAATGTAAGAGCCATCTGATGGATATTTATCCAACATCTCAAATTAGAACACAAGACCTTCGAAGCAGGAGGTTTGAGAACGCAGTTCAAGTCTCCCCATTGTCGCTTGCTTAAGTGCACTAACTTCAGGAACGAATTTGCACTCTTGTTAGAAATTCTTGAACATAAAATATTCGTGAAGTTATCAACAACATTTGTGTAATGCTGGCGTGAAATGTAAGTCTTGCAAGACATATGAGTATAAGGTGCGTCTAAATTCTTCCCATAACATTATTCATGGAAAAGTTTACATTACAATCACACACTCTTTATATGTACAAACGAGGTAAACAAAAGGATTCATTCATAAGTGCACGAATGTCAAGCTACAGTTAGCAACAACATTTCCTCAGCATGAAAAGCAAGTCCATGATATACGCTGATAGTAACATTCCTGCAGCATGGAGAAAAAGATTCAAAAGATGCACCTAAAAAACACTCTACAGCACACAGAAGATCTGCAGATTATATGCATTGATAGCAAGATATATTCGCATAGCTTATAATAAATTACTCACAGCTGATGATGTTGCAAACATAGGAGAACCATCAGTGGGATAGGCATGTCAGTTTTGCACAAGCCAATACTCATACCATCTTTTCAATGAAACATCTCACCGTTTCACAATTCACATACATAAACAATGATACTTGTTTCACCAAAGGCACGGTCAGAACATATACTAAATTTATATGCTTACTCCAGGCGCAGAGAGTACAAATGGGCTAGAAAAGCCTCTCCTAACCGGGATGGGACCTGCTGGTTGACGATCATTTTTGCAAGTGAGATCTTTCGTCTCGTAAGGACAAGTTGAAACTTTAGCAGGGACCTCGACCAATCGGTGGGCTTAACTGAGACAAAGGCTTGTTAAAAATATGTTGTCACCTAGTCTAATTATATCTCAATCTGCCTCAACTCCTTATATGGCGAAGTCGAACTGTACACTTATAACCCATATTCCTGGAAACACAGGTTGGTGACAAGCATTATAATCACAGAAATCAGGACTAAAGTGGGGTTATAGCAGCGCTAGATTTCATTAGGAAACAGCTAGTTAAATGATTCAATCACATAACTAGGCAACCAACTAACGGTATACCACAACAAACAATGATGTATAGACCAAATGGAGCCAGAACCAAACGGAACCAGACAAAGATGCTGATGGACAGAGGGAATAAAAGAGTACATGGGAATCTCGATATATGAAGCCCATAAACAAGCACTCTCTCGCTGTGTATGTTTCATCTCGAAACCACAAGGTACAAGAGGAACAAGATGAGATGGGATGAAATGAGAGAAGATGGGATGATGAGTACAACGCAGCGTCAGAGTATAGACTCAACGCCTTACCTCGTTATCAGCGCACCAGAAGTTTACTAGTTAGTGCTCTTATTGTTTCGGCCATGTCACACACACACACACACACACACACACACGCACAGAGAGAGAAAGAGAGAGAGAGAGAGAGAGAGAGAGAGAGAGAGAGAGAGAGAGAGAGAGAGAGAACACACCACGGCTTAAAGATATAGCTCATTTCTTCCACACTACAAAACTGTAAATCTTCTACTAAATACTGCAGACGGTTGCAATACAATGTATGTAGGTATCTAAACATGTAAGCAAAATAAAATAAAAATACGACAGAAACATGATGTTAACCTGACATGACCACTGTTTCATATATCAACCTTCCTTGACCAAACATGGTTAGAGCATGGATGTGATATATGTTTCTAGCGTTGTTTCTGTTTCTGTACAGAATATGCTATTTTATTTATTAATAAGAGAATAAATTAACATGGTAGAGAATAGAAAATTTCTGAACTGGATCTGCTCCGTAATTTAATGAAACGAATATTCAAATCATTCTACGTAACCAATAAATAAATGCTTGCATATCCTTTACAGGACATCGCTGTCAACATCAGCATCTTTCAGCTGATTGTTGATTTCATGGCAAGTTACGCTCAGTAGTTTGCCTTTACTTTCTGAGCGACCGGCTCACATATCCTGTAAGTTATCGACGCAGTTAGAACCGCTACCGATTCTCGCCGTCATCACGTTACTCACGAGAGTATACGGGATTACGGAGAAAGTCGCTAACACCTAGACCAGGGAGACCGGCACTAAACCATTAGGAAAAGACAAATCCAATTTATGGGACATATAAAAAGAAGTGGTGGAAAAGATAAAGTAACCTTTTCTGGGAAGATACTAGACAATACAGGAGCGAATGACACAGAAGGATGTATGTGGGGAGTTTAAACAACTGTGCAACATACACAATATAAACAACAATAATTGCATTACAATATCAAATGTCAGAGAGAGAGTGTCACGGAAATCGCACTCGATTCGGCCGCGTGGTAAGGTAGACAACCCTACGAGTACCCGACTCGGTTCCTGGAAGGATTTCTCACCCTTGGCTGGGTGCTTCTCGGCGATTCGAGAAACCTCGGCGGAGTGAACAGAATTCATGCCGACAGCGCATGGTTTTGGCGGATGGACAGTTAGTGGGCCAGGTAGACAAAGCCGACAGTTTTTGGCTGCAGTGCTTGTGACCAGACGTGTTTTTGCATAGTGTGTTTTCATTATGGAGAGCTGGGGGAGACTGATGTCTCAAGGTTGTTGAAGAGACCCGACGTCTAGTCCTGTTGAACTACAGCTGCTTCAACATGACACGTTGTTCGGCCATCTGAAGGTATGTGTAACCCTTTAGTTTATTTAACGTAGGTACTCGGTGAACCGATAGCGCTAGGCGGTATGTACTAACCGCTGCGCGGAAAAGTGGGGCAAGTGTGAACAGACTTACTGCTGCGGGTCTGAAGCCAAACCTGTTGAAAGCGCGTATTTTCTAGCAGCGTAATACAATGATATTTATTGTGCTAGCAGCGCCGGGTTTATTAACAGCCACTGTAGGTTGGGTTAAGTGAGTTCAGGACAGCGAGAGATGTAATTGGAGTTCAGACATGACCCAGCCTCCTGAAATCGAACGTAGTCGAGAGCGGAGGGGTGAATGTCGTCACGATGGGGAACCGGAAGTAGTGTAGGACGTCACCTATACTAGGGTATGTGCGGTCTCGATCGACGCAGATCGTCGAAGCGAAGGTAGTGCGACGGTCGGAAGAAATCTCGGATGTCATTTTAAGGCCGTGATTTGAGTCGAAGGTCGTTGTCACTTGTTGGGGCGACCATTGGCTTTTCTTCTTTGATTTCCTCACATCTGTCTAATAGTTAGTGTCCCTGAAGGAAATGTCAGCTTAATATATAGTGGATTCCTGAGAGGTGGACAATATGTGAGAAGCGACCGAAGGTACAGAGCTGTTCTATAAGGACAGTGACACCGTTCTAAATGCTCCAGTCTTCGATGAGGGGGGGGGGAGAACGGGGTGTGGATCTCTGCTACACGGAGAAGGACTGAGGCCATGTATATGTTATTTGATTTGGATGCTGTATACCGGAGACACGGTACTATATCTGCTATGGCTGGTATTAGGGCTGTGAACCAGGAAGAGTGGCGTGAACAAGGAGAGGGTCCAGATGCCTCATCCCCGGCCCTACTTCAGGGCCATTCTTCCTACCGATATTATTGATTCACTAACCCTATGTGTCATGTAGAAGTCTTGCAGGGAATGCCGACACCTCAGTGACGAGGGACCTACGACATTGGGTCCAGCGGTACTCCAGTCCGGTGACGATGACGCAGGGCAACTCGCCGCCTGTCAGGTCCTAGACCCAGTTCCTCTCCGGCACCTGCGAGCAGCAAATGAAAGAGATGGAGATGGGACTGTCATGAGAAGATCCCTGGCTGAGGAAGGAGGTGAGAGTGAAATTGCTAATTGTAACCTTGGTTCTAGGTACTTTCACTGGGTGTTGTCTTCCACAGGTTCTACCTTCTTGAGTGAAGTCTTATCAGTTGGTGACGGGTCCAGTGATTGGGACCAGGCAAGTGTGAGTAGCAGACCAGGGACCCCAATATAAATCCTACCTTGGACGTGTCACAAGAGTTTACTACACTGGAGGTTGAGTCCTGCTAACACTTGGTCGTCGTCATTACCCAGTATGTTCACTGTGTCCACACTATCTGCTGATCGACTACACTCACGGCAAGTGATTTTGTGGAGTGATTGTGCCCTGTATCACAACTATAGACAGATCCACTACCAGCTAGAACCAGATTACATTGACTTTGTTGTGCCAGGCCATTGTGGCATATGAGTCCGCTGGAGTCTAGAGACTATATCTCCAGTACCAACCTCCCACATCATCACCTGAGAAGTTGCTCTCATATTTCTGACACTCTCCTGGACTATGTAAGAGAGGGCAACTACGTGTTTCATATTGTGGCCACCCGTAAGACATTGAACATTTAGTCACCTGTGTGGACCACCCATTCGGATCATCACTGAATAGAGGCTTCCGGAATTAGTCCAGTTAGAACGATCATTATCCATCCATTTGTGAGAAGACGAGAGCTTGATGGAAGTCTGGCTACATCCGGTGAGCCCTATTATCAAGATGAACTGTAGCATTCTGACACGGAACTCAGTCGGTCCGCCTCGGGATGTTTCAATAGACCTGTGGTTGTCGTACGCAGCATGTCGTTGCCGGGAAATGTCCCTTGAGACATCGGGCAGTCGGGTGAAGAAAATACTATCTCATCTGCTAAAAGGGAAAGAACCAGTAATTTAACACAACCCGACCAGAGCCGTTGCTTGCCCTCTAAGAATATCCCAGTACGTGGGTGGCGGAACAAGTTTTTGGAAATTACGGACTGCGCATGTCCGACGCAAGCGCAGACGATTGTCCCGGAACAAAGGATTAGTTGGAGACGAAGGTTGCTGGCAGGCAGTCGACATTTTGGCCCAGTGCTAAGTGATAGAGAGCGGGACGCCGTGTCTTGATGAGGGTTGAAGACCTTTGACATCATGTCCAGTTGTAGTGACAACGCTTCTCGTATCCACTGTCGTGTTGTTTGTGTGAAGGTATGTGTACATCCTTTTTCCTTAACTAGTGCGGTATCGGTGATTCGAATTATGAGATTTCGTTAACGCGTGACCGTCGCGAGAAAGGAGGTCACGTGTGAACATTGGTAAGGTTGTGTTTTCCGACTGTAAATTAAGCCTGTGGCAAACGCGTGTTTACCAGCATAGTATTGCTAAGCTATTTCGTAGGGTAGCCGAGCGCGGCTTATTTACAGACCCTGTAGATTATGAAAATCGGGTTCAGGGAAGCGAGACCTGTAATTTGAGTTCACACATAGCCCACTTTATAACATCGAGCGTAGGCGTGGCCGGCGTGGTCGAGCCGTTACTCACAGCGCTACCGGAAGTAGGCTAAGAAGTCGCTTCGGATATATCGAGTGATATGTCGATGAACTCGGGCGAGTGAGACGAATCGAATGCACCGGTCGGCCGAAACCTCCGAGGTCGTTTCAAGGTCGTACCGGGAGTCTAACGTGAGGTCACCTGGTGGGGCGACCACTGGCTTCTTCTTGGCTTTCCTCACATCTGTCTTTTAATTAGTTGCCCTCAATGGAATACCAGCTTAATATATAGTGGATCCCTGAGAGGGTGATACAGGGAGAAGGAACCGTTGCGACAGAGTTGTTCGTCTTGAACATGACACCGTTCTAAATGCCCCGACCTGGGACTAGGGAGGGGGGAACGGGGTGTGGATTTCTGCTACAGGGGGATCACCCTGTATATTTATTTCGATTTACTGGATTGTACCTACGGCATGGTACGACATCAGCTTTGGCAGATAACAGGAAGGGAGTTGAGGAAGTACTGCCATCCGCCCTCCTTCAGGGCCCTTCTATCTATAAGTACAACTAACTCACTAACCGCATGTGTTGTCTAGCTATGTTTCAGCAGAGACCCATATCTCAGACACCAACCTTGGCCCAGCCCTACGTTCGTCTGAGAAAGAGGATGTAGGTGGACAGCTGCCACTTTGGTTCTAGGTCCAGTCTGTCCTCGACCGTTCGAGCAGCCAATGAAGGAGTGCGGCCCTTATGGGAAGGGTCCACACGTCTGAGTAAGAGGGACTTAAGTGCATCTGCTGTCGGTGAGTCTAATTCATGGTGCTCTCACTAAGTGTTATCCTCCACAGGTTCTATCTTGTTGAGAGCAGAGCGATGATATGGGGACGAGTCCAATGATCCGGACTACGGCGAGAGCCGGTGTGAACAGCGTGGAAGTCCACCACCTCAACGAGCAGTACTTACAATCGAGAGTACGGCTCAGTATGGGTTCCAGCTAATGCATCAGCTACGCCACGTCTGATATCCCAGGTTATTCGCCATGACAGCACCCTATTGCCTTGTTAGTTACTTCTCCAGGCAAGTAGCTTGATGTTGTTAGTGTCCCAGTGTGAGCCTGACTGACTGCCTTCATATACCAGCTAGATATGATGTCTTCGCTACCAAGTGCCTGGTACCATGTGGTGCATGATATTGTGGAAAGACTGTTGTCTACTGAACTTTATCTACCGTACCACATTTCAGCAAGGGATGTTTCTATGCTGTGATATCTGCGCTATGAGTCAGATGATCGACGCTGGTCGCATAGACTGTTGTGACTGTTACAACCGTTGAATGGAAGATTCACATCTCGCTCGACCAGCAGAGTCATTTACACTTCAAGACATTTTTCCAGAGCCACTTTGAACACATAATAACAGTCCTCAGCCACCCGAGAGACAGTATTAATCCCTACACCAGGGTGGTCCAGACTTCAGGAACGTCATCCACCGGAGGTCCCAAGTTCTAGTGAGTCGACTCGCCCGCCACCCTGTCCAAGTGGAGAAACCTATACCTGGAGGGAGGCCTGATAGACTTGGTGAGCGTGTCCGACTTACCTGATAGTGGAAGACTTGAGGCCCTGACGATGATGACACTTTGTCTGGGAAGCTGCTCGATCCTTGCCACGTCTTATCTCTCATAGATACTGCGAGGCCTAGCTCGGGATCATCATTATCATTCTCATTCATCTTGTATAATACCCCATATTGTTAACATAGTTAGCTGCCAGAGTTGTGTCATGAGTTCAGGACGAGGTTTGAAAGGGGTAACGTCCCTTGGTTGAGAGTGAGGGAGATAGGGTTCCAAGGGTCGATGGGGTTTTGTGGACTGAGGTCACATATGTCCCAGGGCTAAAGGTATCCCGTTGTTAAAGTGTGATAGCAGGTTCCCCTCACCCCAGGGAGTGCTGTGACATATTCTACTCGGAGCCTTTCCAATGATGTCCGCTCCATCCTGAAGCTACTCCCAGGCTTGCTGTCTTGACTGACCTACTAGATAATAGGTCTATCTCATCATCATCATCATCATTTCCACCATCATTATCCTCATTTGTATAATACACACTTCTGTTACCATATATAGATGCCAGAGTTGAGTGTTGACGTATACATTCAGGACGAGGTGTGAGAGGGTGGTATCCCGTGGTTGGTTGACCAGTGAGATAGGTATCCGGAGGCCTGTGGGGTAAAGTAGACTGAGGTTACCTAGTTCCCAGGCAGATCACCTCCCCTTATTAAGGTATGGCATCAGTTTCCCTTCACCCCAGGGAGTGTTGTTACAGAGAGTTCATTCATTCAGTAACATGTCCTTTGCAGAACCTGGCTCCCATAATATCCTTTCGGAAAACCTCTCGATCATAAGAAAGATGTTCCGCGTCCGATACACCCTTCTGGAGATCATCCGCCACATCCTGCACCCATCTTCTCTTTGGCATTCCTCTTCCTCTCTCCCCAGGCATATAAACCTCCATTAGTGTTCTCTCAAAACTTTCGTGACGTTTCAAGTGACCAAAATATTTCAATTTTCTTTGTTTTATCGTCTTTAAGAGCCAACCTTCTTCAATATTCAGCTCTTGAAGTATGGATGCATTTATTCTTTTCTTTACCCAAGATATTCTTAGAACTCGTCTATAACATTTATATTCAAAGGCGTTTATGCGCTGTTCAGCTTGTTTAGTAAGTGTCCAGGTCTCACAGGTGTATGTTGCAATGGGAAAGATGCATGCTCTTAAAAATCTAATTTTTGTAGTTCTGTCTGTCCCACTCCATAATTTATTCAGTTATTTTAGTCTTTAAAGAGCAATTGATAGTCGTCTTTTAATGTCTTTCATTGTGTCAACGTTTTTGGTAATCAATGACCCAAAATATTCAAAATTTTCCACCACTTCCAATTTTTCCTCATTAACATATTTTTTCTTTCTCCATAGTAGTTTTATCTGTACGAGGTCAGAGAGAGTTAGAGAGTCATAATCGCCGATGTCTGCTGAGGTTCAGGCACATGAGAAAAAGAAGAGGGGAAAATGTTAAAATTGCTTGCGATTTAATGAAATTCGAATTATTTTTATATACCATACAATTACATTATGACAGTGCAAAGCTTCTGGCAGGTGACAGTGAGCATTTGTGACAGCCATAAGACAACCTCAGCGTTGAACTGCAAGACGTCGAGTGACAGCATAGAAGTGTTACATAAAAAATATAAATAGGGGAATATGAGAATTATTCTTTTCCGCCTTCTGCCTGCAACAGGGGATGTCTATTATTATTCACCCTCTTCAGTTTGTGCCCTAGGAAAATCAATGTGGGGGGATTGCAATAATCACAGAGGATAATAAGTGTTGAATAGGGCATTATTAAGCATTTCCGATTCCCTCACGACATGGGTGCAACGGCTGGAGCGAACAATAGTTTTATTGGTCTGGAGCAACCCTTGAAAACACCGCATGAAAAACAGAACAATTATCGTTAGAAAATATACTAAAGATATGTCAGTAAGTAAAGTAAAGAACACCATGGGCAGATAGAAAAACCAATGAACAAGTCCTTCAAGAAACAAATGAAGATCGTAAACTGATTAGAGACACTAGATGTAGACAGTCAAAATTTTGTGGGCATGTTATGAGAAGAAATGAATTGGAGAACTTGGTGACAACTGACAAGATCGAAGGGAACAGACCAAGAGGAAGACCAAGAATTAAATACCTGGATGGCTTGGCAACGTGGCATGGTCGAGACAGAAACACGGAGCTGATCCACGACACTGGTGATCGAGTGAGATGGCAGAACATGACCGCCCACGATTATCGGCATGGCACATAATGAATGAATGACTGAATAAATGAATGAATGAATGAATGAATGAATGAATGAATGAATGAAAGTATAATAAAGTAAAGTTGAATGAATGAAAGCTGGGAAGGTTAACCCGGTCAAAAAATGCCCGCAGAAGTCGGATGTGTCGGCCTAACGGCGCAAGAACGCAGCTCTGCTGTAAACAGGCACAACGCAATCACGTCCGGAAAAAAAAAACTCCGGATGAACGAAGAAGAAGAAGAAGAATGAATGAAAGTAAAGTAAAGTAAAGTAAAGTAAAGTAAAGTAAAGTAAAGTAAAGTAAAGTAAATTAAAGTAATGGGCTCTTTTCCAGACCTGGAAAAGTATTGGATATATGGTGGTATATATAGAACCTGAACATTTGTATGGATGTGAAATGTGAGCATGAGCAGACAAGCTGAAAAACATCTAATGGCAGTAGAAATGTGGTTTCTGAGGAAAATGTAAAGAGTACAATGGGCATAGAAAGAAAGACCACTTAGCAAATGCGAAACTGATTAGAAACATTAGATGTAGACAGTCAAAATTGTTGTGACACATTTAAGAAGAAATAAATTAAAGAACTTGGTGACAACTGGCTGGAATAAGGAGAAAAGAACAAGGGGAAGGCAGAGAAGTATATATCTGAATGGCTTGCCCACGTCTGTCTGTCTGTCTGTCTGTCTGTCTGTCTGTCTGTCTGTCTGTCTGTCTGTCTGTCTGTCTGTCTGTCTATCTGTCTGTCTGTCTGTCTGTCTGTCTGTCTGTCCGTCCGTCCGTCCGTCCGTCCGTCCGTCCGTCCGTCCGTCCGTCCGTCCGTCTGTCTGTCTGTCTGTCTGTCTGTCTGTCTGTCTGTCTGTCTGTCTGTCTGTCTGTCTGTCTGTCTGTCTGTCTGTCTGTCTGTCTGCCAATCTATTTATCCCTGTGTCCGGTCGCCATCCTGCCTGCGTGCATGCCTGCCTGTCTATCTATCTGTCCTGGTAATATCTGTCAAATATATTGAATGTAGGAAACGACACATTTTTCTTGTACACCTTCCCTGCATTCACTCACTTTCTCCTGAATGTCCTGGAATGAGCACCCGGAGAGACGCCATTATTTCTTGCGTGAGAGGATCTACGCAGGCAATATCAATATTCTTGTGCGTATAATTGTGTTCTATTTTTTTTTTTCCGATTGTCTTGTAGCGAAATGTTCTGCCTTAGAATGTTGGTGGCGGAAACCTATGTCGGTATTTGTAAAACGCACGATTGTATGGTTATTAAAAACAAATATATCCCTCCACCGGCTCCGTGGTTAAGGGATTACCAAGGCAATTCGTTATCCCGTATACCGAGTTCGAAACACAGCTGCAGGCGATTTGGAAGCAGACAGCCTTGCGTTGGTTCCCATACAAAAGTATGAGTGCCTGTCGTTCAGAAAGCAATGGTAAACTACTGAACGTAAACTTGCCAAGAAATGACAAACAACCAAAACCGCTGGGGTTGAACGCCACGCCCTGGGTTAAATAATATTCACCTAACTTGATTGATTCAGTGCTAAATTTTAAAAAAAAATGAAAAAGAAGTTTGAACAAAACATGTTGCACAAATGAACAAGTATTATAATGCAAATTTCCATTCACTGAGCATTGAAACTGCAGAAGATACCGCGAAACAAAACAAAAAAACACGACAACCCTAGTAAGGCGATATATCGTCCTTCTATACAAACGGAAGATCACATCGGGGATACAGTATCCTTCCTCACTGAATGAGTTAACTCTTGATCTGATTGGTTGGAGCTCGAACACTCTCATTATTGAAGTACTAGTTATGTATTACTTATGTAGACTATTATTATGTGTTGAAAGTGGCGAAAGTCTAATTAAACTGTGAATTGACTGGTGTGTCAGATGGAAACATACAAGACGTGTTGAGATGCTGCGGGGATACATTGAAATAATATATTATAAACTATAAAGACCTGCGGTTAGATATCAATTCCCTGTTAGACAGATATCAGAACACTATACACCCCCCCCCCCCCTCCACACACACACACACACACTTTCACACACATTTTGTCTCATCTCCAACTGGAAAAAGAGCCCTTAACGAACTCATGCCAAGCCCCTGGGGAGGGTTGGTCATGGCTGATGTATGTTGTATGTATCATTCAGCTAAGTTACACAGTATACATAATGTGATTGTGAAGAATGTCACCGCCAACACAGTACAGATACATGCTATATTGAAGAATGCTACCCTAACACAGTACAGATACATACCGTATTGAAGAATGCTACCCTAACACAGTACAGATACATGCCGTATTGAAGAATGCTACCCCTAACACAGTACAGATACATACCGTATTGAAGAATGCTACCCCTAACACAGCACAGATACATACCGTATTGAAGAATGCTACCCCTAACACAGTACAGATACATACCGTATTGAAGAATGCTACCCCTAACACAGTACAGATACATACCGTATTGAAGAATGCTACCCCTAACACAGTACAGATACATACCGTATTGAAGAATGCTACCCCTAACACAGTACAGATACATACCGTATTGAAGAATGCTACCCCTAACACAGTACAGATACATTGCTATATTGAAGAATGCTACCCGTAACATGATTGACTGGCACCTTGCCGTCTTGACAGATGATAGCTTGTGAAATGGAGCTATACCTCTCCATAACAAAAAGCCTGGGCTGAATTTAGAGACCATGTGTTGCCTATGACGCGTGACCCCTCTCTCGGCCTGTCTAGTTTACTCCAGAGGAAAAGTAACATCAATACGTTTGGAACAAAGCAAGCTGCAGAAGCTGCCGGATCAGCTAACTGTCCACCTGTTGGAGCTTCCATCCTAGACCAGCTGGTGACCAATCCCTGGTCTGCCCTGCCATGATATTTAGTCATTATGTTACTTGTACCGTCCTAATTGTACTCTTCCGTCCGAAGCCATTGGTACAATGCGGGGTGTCGGGTTTGGTGAGCGCCGCCCAACATTCAGCGCTAACAGAAAACAGACAGTACGGTCTACTACCCCTATCACAATATAGATAAATATAACAGTGAAGAATGTTACCTCTAACACAATATAGGTAAATATAATAGTGAAGACTATTACTGCTAACCCAGTATAGATAAATGTAGTAGTGAAGATCAGTAGAGACACAGAAAGATATATATTTGTGCTTCAGAGATTATACCAAGGCATAAGATAAAGTAAAACATGATGAACTGATTAACATGTTGAAAGATTTCAACACTGATGGGATAGATCTTAGAAAAATAAAGAATATTTACTACAACCTAGTAGCAGCAATTAAAATTGGAAATAAAGAGGGCAGTAATGGACAAATAAAGCTAGGAGGACTTAGAACCTGGCGAGGAGTGGGTACAAGTGCCAACAGATTTCTGTACGTCCTTTTCAATTTGCATCCAACTAGACAGAAAATGCAGACAAGAAAATCCGGCTGCTGTGCAGACGGAAGTAAAAGCGTTGATTTTCAAGTATTCGGTAGACGGTGATGCTGTCATTTACACAGATGGGTCGGTCGTCCGACGCGTGAGAAGGTCATGGGCTTTTACGACTCAGGCCAGAGGGAGAATTGTGAAGGACTCCTGAGCTTTTGTTGAGACCACAAACAGCCTGACTATGGAAGTCATGACAGTAACTAAAGCAATAACATGGCTCGAGACACAGACATTCAATAGGGCATGTTTCCTTAGTGACTCAATGGGTATGCTCAGGAAGATAGAGATGGGGTGGATCCAAATAGAGTGGCTGCTGTCTCTGGAGCGGTCTCGGCTGGCAAAGATTAGCTTCATCTTCGGGCAAGGACATGCAGGAGTACAAGGAAATGAGCGGGCTGACAAGCTCGCGGGTAAGGCTACTGTGGAGGGCGGACGCGCCATGCACCAGGCTGACATTCTGAACGCTCTACTAGAAGTAAGACTTTTGCGAGAACCAGGTTATGACTGTGCATCGACAACCATGATCAGACTGCGAGAACAGCAAATTAAAAGAGGCCTGGCCAAACAAGAACACTACGCAGTAAGCCAAAGAAGATTGATAAACCAACACAGAACTGATGTCGTTAGCAGCTACACGCTGCTGGATTTTCTGAGGAGGGGACACGAGCACTTATGGACTGAATGGTTCGATGTGTAATGATTATGATCTTCGACTAACTAACTAACTAACTAACTAACTAACTAACTAACTAACTAACTAACTAACTAACTAACTAACTAACTAACTAACTAACTAACTAACTAACTAACTAACTAACTAACTAACTAACTAACTAACTAACCAACCAACCAACCAACCAACCAACCAACCAACCAACCAACCATCCAACCATCCAACTAACTAACTAACTAACTAACTAATTAACTAACTAACTAATTAACTAACTAACCGACTGACTGACTGACTGACTGACTGACTGACTAAATGAGTGACTGACTGACTGACTGACTAACTAAATAACAAACAAATAAAGCTAGGAGTACGACCGGGATGTGTCTTGTCACCGGATCTCTTCTCCCTCTATAGTGAAGTAATAATGAGAAAGATCAAAGAGATGACAGGAATAATCATGGCTTCTCTAACAACTTCACGAGACAAATGAAACACGGAGACTGATTGAAGAAATTAGACGTAGACAGTCAAGATATGTTTGACTTGTTATGAGGAGAAATGGACTTGAAAATTTGGCGACAACTGGCAAGCTTGAATGGAAGAGAGCAAGATGAAGATAAAGGGATAAATACCTTGATGCTTTGACTGCACGGCATGGTCGGGACAAGAACACAGACCTGATTCGAGACTCTGGTGACAGTGTGAGATGGCGAACCATGACCGTCCACGCCTGTCGGCATGCCACTTGATGATGATGACGATGATGAATGTAAACAGATCTACAATAATTATTGTACATTGTAGTAACAGAGAGTGCAAATAAAGGACTCTCCTTGAATATCAAGAAAACAGTAACAATGATGATATCAAAGAATAAGGTGACACCAACATGTGAAATGGAAATAGAAGGGAACATTATTAATCAAGTGGATAATTTTAAATACCTAGGGGCATTTATAACATCAGATGGAAGGTACAAAACAGATATTAAGAACAGAATAGGGCAAACAAAAGTTGCCTTTCAGAAAATGAATAGTATCTTATTCAATAAGTCACTATCAGTGAATGTAAGAAGGAGAGTGCTGAAGTGAAATATTGAACCTGTTTTGCTGCATAGCAGTGAATCTTGGAATGTAACTGAATAAATTAGGACACAGTATAGGTACATGTTATAGTGAAGAATTTAACAGCTAACACACTATAGATATACAAATACGACGCTAAGGAATTCGCGGTGAAAATGGAAAACTTCCGTTTTAAGTGATTCTGTAAAAAAAAAAAAATTCCCGAAAGCACAGAGTAATATGTGGCCAGTCGTTCCTTCACATAGCGGGCATAGTTCGAACGTATTATTAGCTGAATCCCCTAGCGACTACACTAAATCCCCGACTATGGAAGTGATACTATGTAATAGTTGGAATAAAATAATTTATAATGATTTTTTTTTTGGGGGGGGGGGGGGGACGACAACAACAGCTGTTTATTAAAGGAATATTTTTATACTCTGATGACACATACAATGTGAGATGACAGTAACACAAAGCAATCTTCCATGAGATTACAGTAACACAATGCAATCTTCCGTGATATTAAAGTAACACAATGCAATCTTCCATGAAATTAAAGTAACAAAAGCAATCTTCCGTGAGATGAAAGTTAACATAATGCTATCTTCCAGCTTATTATGTTACTGCAATTTTCACCCACATTGTAACAATTGTCTACCTCGCGGCGATATATTTTTTGAGATAACCGTCGTATTATAGCAATGGACAAGTTAAGCTTAGGTAGAGGTAGATTCACCCTTCCTTCACCTGGATATAATACCTTATTCATCCCCAATACTTTGGGAATACATCGTAAGTCATTTCTTCCTAGGTCATAAAATCACTCACATTCGGCATGTCGTTTTCACATCTAGTTTGATAGTACCTTCATGCATAAAACAATCATAATATGTATGACCTAAACAATTGTAATAGGACACACGATTTGGAGTGGGATCTAAAATCCTAGAACATGATCTAATTTGAAAAGTAGAAAAATACAATAAAACTAATCTACGTTAGTTAGTTAGTTAGTTAGTTAGTTAGTTAGTTAGTCGACAGATAATCCTCATTGCACATCGAACCATTCAGTGCATAAGTGCTCGGATCCTCTCCTCAACAAATCCCGTAGCGTGTAGCGGCTCACGAGTTCACGACACCAGTTCTGTGTTGGCTTATCAGTCTTCTGTGGCTTCCTGTGTAGTGTTCTTGTTTGGCCACACCTCTTTTAACTTGCTGTTCTCCTAGCCTGGCCGTGGTTGTAGACTCACAGTCATCGCTTGGTTCTCGTAAACGATTTACTTCTCGTAGAGCATTCGGAATGTCTGCCTGGTCCATGGCTCGTCCGCCTTCCACAGGAGCCCTACCTGCAAGCCTGTCAGCCTGCTAATTTACTTGTACACCCACATGCTCTAGCACTAAAATGAAGCTAATGTTTGCCAACCAAGACCACCCCAGAGACAGCAGCCACCCTCTTCGGACCTACCCTATCTCTATCCTCTTGAGCATGCTCATTGAGTCACTAAGGACACATACCCTAGTGAATATCTGTGTCTCGAGCCATGTTATTGCTTTACTTACTGCCATGACTTCCATAGTCAGGCTACTTGTGGTTAGTATTCTATTTAGTATGCTAAGTGCCCTAACCAAAATGATAAGAGAAACACAAATACAATGTTAAAAAAATTGCATGTTATAAAATTCTTCACTCTAGCTTTATGTTTAAACTAACTTTGAAATTACAAAATTTCAGATTTTCCTCAAAAAGTCTAGTCCAGTGCTGCACTTTATTGTTTGGAGTTATCTGCTGACGCCAGAAGGCGTTTGCCGGGTGTTTAGTTTAGGATAATGTCTCTAATTTGGCACACGACCCCCATTATATGTTATATTAGATATTATTTTCTGCACAGCTGATGAGACGCCTCATATAGGTTTCACACACCCACACTAGGTTCCTGCTAGGGAATACATATAAATGATTGCTAATTATATCTGCACTGTTAGGGAGCCTGGGTCCTGTGGCCACGTGGTTGATTCTCCTGTGAAAAAAGGCAGGGGGAGGGGGGAGGGAATGATAATTTTGTTGTCACAGGTCGACCCGGCCTAAAAGGGTTAGCTCATTAGGTGCGTGTCTTTTACTAGACGTTTCAGTGAACCCCAGCATTTTTTGGCTGTTTGTGATTTGCTTGGCAAGTTTACGTTCAGCAGTTTACCATTGCTTTTTAAAAGACCGGCGATCACCCCGTTGTTAACAATCAACAGCAGGCGGTCAGCTTTCAAATAGCCAGCAACATCAACAGCAGGCAGTCAGCTTTCAAATAGCCAGCAACATCAACAGCAGGCAGCAGGCGGTCAGCTTTCAAATAGCCAGCAACATCAACAGCAGGCAGTCAGCTTTCAAATAGCCAGCAGCTGATTTCCAACGCGGCATTCGAGATTGTGAATCGCGTTCGCTACGCCTTCGCAGCAGACCTCGTAAAAGGTTAACAGACAATTATATATCAGGTCGCAATCATCACGTGCCTCATTACAATAAGCACATAAGAAAACGTTATACCAACACATAATCCTGGGATAGTGAATTGCACTCTTAGCTTCTCGAGTAAGGGCGAAAATAATATCACTCCCGTTCACGCTATAAATCCTTCGGCAGATGGACATCGAAAGATTAGGTAAAATTGGGCGCAGCGCTGGCTAACTTTATACGAGGGGAAGTCAATAAGTAAGTCACAATGGCTCTAGAAAATAACTAAATATGATACTATACTTACATTTGAATCGTGGCCGGACTGCCGGGGTAACTAGTAACAATTGCGTGGAATACACCCAATGCAACAGACAAATGAGAAGAGAAGCATTGGAGAACATCGTGACGACGGGGAAGGGCAGCGAGGGTTGAGGAAGAGGCAGATAGAGAAATATGCTCCGTGGCCTCTGAAGGTGGCATGGGGGGGGGGGGGGAGGGGGGATAACAACCACATAATTGATCTAGAACACACA
>JACEFZ010024629.1:0-2500 GCA_014155875.1 Cepaea nemoralis | reverse complement strand
GCAGTACTCTGCAGTCAACCCACCGCCCATCATTTATTGGCTGTTTGTGATATATTGGTAAGTTTACTTTAGATAGATCTCTTCCAGTCATATTTTCTACTATCATTCTATCTATTCTTCTATTCTATCTATATTTTTAACGGGAACGGGCCGAACATAGATATATAGATAGATAGATAGATAGATAGATAGATAGATAGATAGATCGGGAACGGGAGCTTATATGACTACTTATATGAATTAAATGAGATGCTCCCCACCAGGGACTGGGCGAAGTCGGGCCGGGTCGGACATATATATATATATATATATTATATATATATATATATATATATATATATATATATATATATATATATATATATATGTATATGTGTATGTGTGTGTGTGTGTATGTGTGTGTGTGTATACACTAGTACCTCGGGGTACGAACGCCTAAGGTCACAAACAACACGATCAATTCAGGTTACGAACAGCACATACGAAAATTTTATGTCTCGGGTAACGAACAGTGCCTCGGGAACAGAAGGCGAGAGAGAGAGAGAGAGAGAAGAGAGAAGAGAGAGAGAGAGAGAGAGAGAGAGAGAGAGAGAGAGAGAGTGAGAGAGAGAGAGAGAGAGAGGAGAGAGAGAGAGAGAGAGAGAGAGAGGGAGGAGGGAGAGAGAGAGAGAGAGAGAGAGAGAGAGAGAGAGAGAGAGAGAAGAGAGAGAGAGAGAGAGAGAGCAAGGTGTAACGTTGGAGACAAACGATCGCGTACAGTACAAACAGTACTACAGATGAGCGTGTGGATCTTCAGAATGAACAGCTAAAGATATTAAAGTCGTCCGATGATGAGGAGTCAGTGACCGTATCAACTGCCAGGATTAAAGAAATGTGCAGCAAGTGGGCAGACGTCGAAGACTTCATTGTGAACCATCATCCAAAACAAACTTGTTGCTAACAGGGCAGTAAACCTGATGAATGATAACACGATGGCCCACTTCAGAAAGATTCTCCAGCAAAGGAAGCGACAAATTTCCCTTTATAGTTTCTTGGTGCAGAAAGATTCCCAGTCGGCTGCCAAGAAACAGCGACAAGAACCTCCTGAAACCTTAATACCAAAGAAAGTGACAAATTTCCCATGATCGTTGGTTTTCTTGGTAATAAATATAGACCAAATTTGTTTTTAAATTTTACGTTTAATTAATTTGGTTGTTTTCTTTATCTTTATTTAAAACGTGAACTACACGTATTCTTTGCGTTTTGTCAGGTAAACGACCGGATGTTAATAAAAAAAAAAAGAACGATTCTTTTATCTTGAAACAGATTGTCTGTATTTAATTGATTTCAATGTTTCGGGTTACGAACGTTTCGGGTTACGAACCGAGTTCTTGAACGAATAAAGTTCGTAACCCGAGATACCACTATATATATATATATATATATATATATATATATATATTATATATATATTATATATATATATATATATATATATATATATATATATATATATATATATATATTATATATATATATATATATAATATATATATATATATATATATATATATATATTATATATATATATATATATATATATATATCTATATATATATATATATATATATATATATATATATATATTTAATTATATAATTCTGTGAACCGGTCCTTATCAGGACCAGGATAATACAGAAAGAAAATAACTTTATCCGACGAACAGAGCGGAACCAATAAAACCAGTATGAATTAGGACTAACAGTCCATACAACCACGGATCCCAACAATAACACCGCTGAGGAAGCAGGTTAGACGAGACCGAATTTGGCATTTCTTTTTTTTTTTTTAATTGGAATTGGAATAATCCTGTGACAGTATCAATGCCAATGCTGGATAAGGATTTTATCATCTCTGTTGTTATCCTGTCAGGACCTGCAGCCTTTCCTTCTTTCATCTTTTTAATAGCCTTTTCTACTTCAGCCTTTAATATTTTGGTTCCATCTTGAGTATTATACAGTGTTGGTCTATTGACCCTGTTGTCCCAGAATAAATCTTCTGTGTACTCTGCCCATCTTTTTATTATGTCAGTGTTATTAATTATAATTTCTCCATATTTTCCCTCTGATACAAACGGTTTCTGTTATATTGTTTTTCCTTCTTTTTAAATCTGTTTATATGTTCATATAATGCTTTCGATTTGTGTTTTATTTCCATTTCCTCTAATTTCTTTGTATTGTTTCTGCAACCACTCTTCTTTGGCAACTCTGCACATGTGACGTATTTCTGTATCTATTCATATTTACTCTGGAGTGTTCTTTGCTTTCTTTCTTTGAGTCATTTTACTCAAGATTTCATCGGTTATCCATAACTGTTTTTTTCTTATTTATCTTCACTGGCAAGGTGGTATTTGCAATATGTATACTGGTGTTTACACTTTCCCATTTTATATTAATTTTATCCTCTGGATTTTCAAGCCTATATTGTTCCATACTTTCAATGATTAGCCTATCATATTTCT
>JACEFZ010024628.1:0-18031 GCA_014155875.1 Cepaea nemoralis | reverse complement strand
ATAAAAAAGAAAAACCGGGGCCACTGTCTTGCCAGGCAATCACACTAAACCTGGCCACTGTGGCTCCAAAGTTAACACACCTGTGATTTTGTTGTTACCATGTTCATGTAAGAAATTTCACCAAAACAGAACTAAACTAGTGTCAGTGATCTCCTGCGCCCAGCAAGGCACATAATGATTATTACTTACTCCTTTTTCAGCTCTATCACACGGTGCTGACCTCACACATATTTAATTTGGAAAGTATTTAATACTTTACTTTCTTTTGTTACCTGTTCTGCTCGTTGAGTTGAGCTAAGAACCGACATCACTGCACTCAGGACATTCCCATGCGTGCTCCGTCCCCTTGTTCAACAGCCAGCGAAGAGTCATACTACTAACCGTTCCCACTGCCATCTGATTAAAAAAGCTCCCCTGGTCTTCCCTCTCAGTTTTGAGATTCTTCCAGAACCCCTGCCGATCCCCCGTAATCTCATTCTTTCCACATATGGGTTCTCAATCTGTTCCTCCGCCTTCTCCACCTGGTCCCACAAGCGCATGACTCCTCCCCCTTGTCCATAGGCAAACTACCACCAAGAGGTGCATTCCCTGCTAGCCTATCAGCCTGTTCATTCCCCTGCATGGCCAGGGCAAAATATCCATACAATTCTCACAATCTGTGACCTCTGAAGCGACGAGAGCCATTCCACACGAAACATTCCTTTCTCCACCTTACTAAGCATACTCTTTGAATCCGTAATGAATACAACGTGTGTTGCAGTGGTCTCCTCTAGCCACTGGAATGCCGCTGTTACTGCTTACACCTACATTCTCATGCTGGAGGTCATAGTCTCATATGCCAGACTCTCCTTTTTCAAGATTCGTCCATTAGCCTTTGCAATAAAGCCCCGGCCACTACGTCTGTTTCTCACCTTGATGTGTGTTGCTTTGGATCAGCTGTTGCACCCAAGTACTTCAATTTACTCTCTCGACTAAGAGGACATCCATTCAACATAATACCTGGGACATCTGCCTTGACGATCCAGTTATCCAGGGAGTACCACACAACCGATGCCTTGTCTGGGTGTATAATGGCCCCTGCGTCCCTGCACCACTCCGCTACCCTGTTTACTGCCACCTGTAAGTCTTTCGCCAAACTGGTCCTGTCTCTGCCGTTTGTACACCAGCACATCTGCAAATGTCAAGATTCTACCCACACCTGGTGTCTCAATAGCTGCGATTTTGCTGGTGCAGACATTAAAGAGCACTGGGGACAAGGCAGATTGATTGATTGATTGATTTAGGAATCGATATCACAGCATTCAGGGCAACCCAGGTGTAATAGTACAGGGCTCAGAAGTCCAGGAACCCATGCGCAGTGCAACCTTACGCTCATAAAGGACTGCCGCAACCCATCTAACAAGACAAGGGCAGACTTCTATGTCCAACAGTTTGTGTATTAACCGATCATACCTGACCCTGTTATATGCATCCTCCAGGTCAAGAGCTACCGCCACTGTCTCTTGTTTATCCTGGAAGCCCTCGTAGACATCAAATGCAAAAGTCGCAGCATTGGCCCAGGTGTTCTTCCCAGGCCGGTAACTCCAGAGTCTTTGGGGAAGCAGATTACGACTTTCCAAATGTCAATGGAGCCTGGGTGCTACTATCTTTTCGAGGACTTTGCCATACGTGTTTTGCAGGGTTATTATTCGGTATCCATTAAGTCTGGAGTGATCCTAACCTGACTTTGGGAGTGGGACCAGGTAGCTATGCAGTCAATCGTGGGGTATTTCCGCCGTATTGATGCTTAGGTTGAAACAAAGAGCCATCTCCTCCAAGTCCCCATCATTTATTTTCCTCATATGGGAGTTCCTCACCCCATCCAGACCTGGTGCTGTGTCTTTAGCCCGCTTCAGTACCCGTCTAATGTCCTCCACTTTAATCTCACAGTCCTCCTTCCTAGTGACCCGTGACAAGGCTTCTCTGACGTTATCTCTAATAGCCCAATCTTGCTGATCCGTCTGTTTTAAAAATCGCGCATGAAAAGCCTCCCCTTTGTCCTTGTCAGTTGTCATAGGTTGGTTGTTATCATCATAAACGGTACCATGTGAACCAGGCATTGCCTGTCTCTTCATCTGCCGGTGCAGCCTCCAGAATTTTCCCAATGTCACATCCCCACCGACTTCATTGATAAACTGTTCCCACTTAATCCTCTTTGTCTCTGCTGCGTGGAGTTTAAAATCCTGCACCTTTACTTTTTAAAAATCTTTCAGCCTCTTCCAATTCTGTGTCAACTGAATTGGTTGCTCTCTGCCATCCATCCATCATGTGCCATGCCGGTAAGCGTGGGCGGTCATGTTCTGCCATCTCACTCGATCAACAGAGTCGTGAATCAGTTCCGTGTTTCTGTCTCGACCATGCCACAAGGCCAAGCCATCCAGATACTTGTTTCTAGGTCTTCCCCTTGGTCTGTTCCCCTCGATCTTACCAGTTGTCACCAAGTTCTCCAAATCATTTCTTCTCATAACATGCCCAAAAAATTGTGACTGTCTACGTCTAATGTCTCTGATCAGTTTACGATCTTCATTTGTTTCTTGAAGGACTTGTTCATTGGTCTTTCTGGCTGTCCATGGTATTCTTTGCATTTTCCTCAGAAACCACATTTCTACAGCCATCAGATGTTTTTCAGCCTGGCTGCTCATTGTCCAAGCTTCACATCCATATAAAAGTACAGGTTCTATGTAGCATCTCAACACTCTTTTTCTCGTTTCAATTGACATCTTTTTATTGGTCAGTATGTTTTTCATCTTGCTAAAGGCTACTTTTGCCATGGCGATCTTGTTCTAATCTCTTCAAGGCATCTCCATCAGATGTTATTACTGTTCCGAGATAATTGTACCTATTCACTTGTTGAAGAATATTCCCATTTACTTGTATATTACACTGTGGTATTTCGTTCTTCCTAGTGACGACCATAATCTGTGTCTTTTTACAATTTAATTCTAACCCTTGTTGTTCACTGTGTGTAACAACCGCATCTACTAAATTTTGCAGATCCTGTTCATTGTCTGCAATCAAGACTGTATCATCTGCATATCTAATGTTATTGATGCATCGTCCCCCAATGCTGATTCCTTCCATATTTTCAATATTTCTGAAAATATTTTCACTGTACAGGGAAAACAGATCTGGAGACATTACACATCCCTGTCTCACACCTCTCTTAATAGGCTGATATTGGCTTACTTCATTATCAACTCTTATGGCAGCTTGTTGCTCTCTGCACCCTCTGCCAATTCCTTATGGCGACCCTCTTTTCCCTCCATGAATTCTCTACCTCTGGTGTCCACCATGGTGGTTGGGTGAAGATTCTTCCTGTTGGTTAAGATCTTCTCTGTGATCTAAGGCACCCCAAGAGCGAAGAGTGGTCGCGCTCATAACTGAATGCCCTGCGAGCTCTTATAGCCCTAACTGTGCTGGACTTAGGTATCAGCACAGAACAGCAGGGGAGGTGGTCACTTCCATGGTCTCCAAGGACACTCCATTTTATATCTGATGCCGCCTCTTGGGATACAAGTACCAGGTCGATGGCCGTGTCAGGGTCCCCAGGTCTCATTGTTAGCCTAGTGGGTGTCCCGTATATGTAAGTGGGAAATCTTTCATAAGCAGAGAGAGTTGGGACTGGTTGAAAGGTTCAGTGGACGCTCCAGGTACCAGGTATCTGATATGTGATTTCAACACCTGCGCCAAGGAATGGGACAAGTCGGGAGAGAACAGACAGGGTACTGCTTTTGCTGAGGCCTTGCTTGAGACGAATGGTGTCTGTCTAAATGACGGGACACCCACATGTTGTGCTCGATGAAACCTAAAACCATCAGAACAGTGTCATTGTTACTGGTCATGTGAGTTGGTTAGTCGATAGATCATCCTCACTGCACATCGAACCATTCAGTCCATAGGTGCTCGGATCCCCTCCTCAGTAAATCCCGCAGCGTGTAGCGGCTAAGGACGCCAGTTCTGTGTTGGTTTTATTAATCTTCTTTGACTTCTAGAATATTGTTTTTGTTTGGCTACACCTCTTTTAACTTGCTGTTCTCGGAGTCGGACCATGATTGTAGATTCACAGTCATCACTTGGATCTCGCAAAAGACTTACTTCTCGTAGAAGAAAGAGCATTCACTCAGAATGTCAGCCTGGACCTGGTCCATGGTGCGTTCTCCCTCCACAGTAGCTTTTTACCTGCAAACCTGTCAGCCCGCTCATTTCCTTGTACACCCATATGCCCTGGCACGAAGATGAAACTTATCTTTCAGTCCACTCCAACTTCACACTCACATGACCAGCCAACTAGAAGATTAGTTGATCATTTGTGAGTGTGAAGCTGGAGTGGAGTGAACGAACCGAGAACGAGACGGTCACCTGGCAGAAAGATATTTTAATGTATTATACTATTAACGGAACATTATCTATTACTAAAGTTTTCCTCCTCAACTCAATAACAGTCATAACTGACGTTTAGTACACAATCACGTAATATTTTGTGTTGAATAAAGATGAGACAAATTATCTTACATCTCTCCTGCAGCCAAACAACAATCGTCGAATCTAGAAATTATTAGGAAGGATATCCACCATTACTGACACGACCTTGCCAGATTTATTAACGACGGCATGCTACTTTGTTTTATCGTCCTTGTACTGTTGGTAATTCAATTCTGTTCTGTAAAGCTGCATTACTTTGTGTTGTTTTATATTGTTTGTATCAACAGAGGAACATTTGCTGGTTCCAGAGCTTAATGAACATAAAATACAAGTGGGGACTTGGGGAAATAGAACACACACACAGATACAAGCAGTTAATCAGCTAAATCGAGAAGTAGAGTTGGTAAGCATATAATTCATTAACGGCTGCAGCAAGATAGAACACAAGCATAAGTTACAAAATGGACGTTACGGCTACACACTTCGTTAGCATACACACAATAAACATCAATCAATCAATCATGTGCCATGCCGGAAAGCGTGGGCGGTCATGACTCGCCATTTCACCCGATCACCAGAGTCGTGGATCAGCTCTGTGTTCTTGTCTCGACCATACCCCGTGACCAAGCCATCCGGGTATTTACTTCTCTGCCTTCCACTTGTTCTGTTCTTATCAATCTTGCCAGTTGTCACCAATTTATTTCTTCTCATAACGTGTCCAAAAAAACTGACTGTCTACATCTAATTTGTGTAATCAATTGACGGTTTTCATTTGTTTCTTGTAGGACTTGGTCATTGGCTTTTCTGTATGTTCGTCGTATTGTTTGCATTTTCTTCAGAAACCACATTTCCACTGCCATTAGATGTTTTCAGTTTGTCTGCTCATTGTCCACGCTTCACACCCATACAAAAGTACAGGTTCTGGTAGCACCTCAACACTCTTTTTCTCGTTGCAATTGACATCTTTTTACTGATCAGTATGTTTTTCATCTTGCTAAAGTCTACATTTGCCATAGCGATTCTTGTTATAATCTCTTCAAGGCATCTCCCATAAGATATTATGACTGTTCCAAGATAATTATACCGATTCTCTTGTTTAAGAATATTCCAATTTACCTGTATTGATCGTCTATAAATTGACGAACCATGATTTTCTGGGCGTCTGTAAGAAGGTTGTTTGCCATTACTTTCCTTCTTAACAATGGTTGATGACCGTATCCGTTGTTTTTGCTTGACACGCCATCCCCAACTGATGACAGCGCCTCTTTGAAGGAACAGCTAAATTTAAACAACTCTGAAAAGATTTCTTTAGTTGGATCTAGCCTTCACCATAACCAACAACTAGCTGTGTGTGGATTCTTGCATTTGCGGGCCAATGTTCGGTCCCCAGCTGACAAACCTCGCGGCAGTCTTGAAGATGTGTTCGGCTGCCTGTTCTACCAGTCCACATGAACACAGAGGCGGCTGCAGTTTGTATTCAATTACTATTCAGTCTTTCGTGTTATGTTCTGATGCTGTGGTTGGTGCTGTGGAGGCAATGTGGTTAGTATGTGAATACTAATCACCCCACTTCATATGTCATGGCTTAGAATATGCATAGGTCTAACCCTAATATTTCACTGCTCAGTGCCAGTATCTGCTATGTAACTTCCGTTTTCTGATACGGATCAGGATCATTTGCGCAGAGGGAAGCGTGGCTAAGAGGTTAAGGTTCCACTTCAAGCTCATAAGGTACAGGGCTAGTTTCCAGCATTGGACCTGACATTTTTCTAAGAACCATTTGTATCTAATGATATTACACGCCCCCAACTCCGGATCTCGTGGGTTGCGAGATCAGATTAAAAAATAGGAAATCCCTTGTGCAAATTAAAAATTCAATGACAGTTGGACATTGCAAAGAGTAGGCCATAATTCCGCAGTCCTGACATAATAGTTGGGATCAGTTATCCGTTGGGGTATCTTCATTGCACTCCGGACAGGTCCATAGGTGCTCAGATCCCCCCCCCCCCAGCATATGCATCAGCGTCCGGTGGCTAATAGTGCCAGTTCTGTGTTGGTTGACGAGGCACCTCGTTTTCCCGATGTACCTCTCGCGTCTGGCTGTGCCGATTCTTACTCCCAAGTCTTTCATCCTGGACAGCGATATGGATTCACTGACGAAGTCCTCTGTTCTCGACTTATCTTTAAGGACGTTAATAACATCGGCGCGATCCATGGGCTGGCCATCTACAGGGGGTGCAGAGCCAGCCAGTTTATCAGTTCGTTCATTTCCCTCGACTCCCGCATGTCCCGGGACGAAGATAAAATTAAAGGTGACTTTACGGACAACAGACTTCCGCAGCGACTCAGCCCACTGTCTACGTACAGATCCAGCTTCGACCTTCTGAATCATGCTCATTGAATCACTTAGTACACACACGTTGGTATAATGCTGTGATTCCAGCCATATGAAAGCCTGTGTAACTGCCATCACCTCCATCGTCATGCTGCTCGTGGTCATAGAGTGGGCACCACTGGATTCTTGAACGGTTCGGCCCGCTGAACGGGCTGTAAATATGCAAAAAATAGTTGGGAAACACCCTACCACGGGTAGATAAAGCCCGTTACCTTGAACGGAATCATCTATCTAGAGAAAGTAAACCGTAGACAAATGCATGCCGAAGACAGATACACTGACTTCTTGGGGTACATAATGCTTAATAATGTAACGCACACCGTTCGAAAGAGGAAAGAAGAAGTAGAAGGGGGGACACCTGGCACATCACATCGTTTTTAGAACCACTGAGGTGGAGTACAGTCGTAGCAGTCACACGGCAGAGAAGTTCGAGGAAGGAACAGTTGTTGACAATGACAGGCCTGTCTCCGGTCACCCAGGTTGTCGTCCACGTATTTCTAAAGATACAGTCTGAGTCTGTGATATAAAGTTAACTGTGGCATCTTGTTGAAAGTCAATTCTTCGGCATGGACGACAATAAAGGAATCTCAGTGTTTATGAAATCTCTTCTGGACGATTATAAACAATTAAGAGGTAATTTATTATAGTATTTGATTTTATAGTTTACTAGCTGACCCGGCCCGGCTTCGCCCAGTCCCTGGTGGGGAGCATCTCATTTAATTCATATAAGTAGTCATATAAGTTCTCGTTCCCGTTACCGACTGTCTGTCTGTCTGTCTGTCTGCCTGTCTGTCTGTCTGTCTGTCTGTCTGTCTGTCTGACCCGGCCCGGCATTGCCCAGCTCCTGGTGTGGAGCATCTCATTTAATTCATATAAGTAGTCATATAAGTTCCCGTTCCCGACTATCTGTCTGTCTGTCTGTCTGTCTGTCTGTCTGTCTGTCTGTCTATCTGTCTGCCTGACCCTGTCCGGCTTCGCCCATCCCTGGTGGGGAGCATCTCATTTAATTCACATAAGTAGTCATATAAGTTCTCATTAAATTCATACAACAAAAAAAGTAACTTAAAAGAATGTCCTTCCACACACCATCCATTAGTTTTAATGAAAACGCTTGCTAATCACCTGCATGACTACAGTAACTTCTTAAGCAAATAAAGATGAGTTACAATGTTATGCATTGTGCATTATTTTTATGAAAACTTTGAAAATGCCTTACAGTTTGTATCATTATTTATTATAACTCATATGCCGGTACATAACTATGGACACAGAGTTTATAAATCTTTGAAAACGATGCCACAATATGACTATAAGTTATACAGAAAAGTTATGCCCCTTGAAATAACTTTTACGGAGTTAGGTCCCCTGAAATATATACAATTATAATGAAAAATGAAAAATGAAATAATACTGAGTAAGCAGGCGATTTCACACTAAAAAACTATGACAGTTGACAGCTCTGGACTGAAAGGAAGGCGTGTAGAAAATTTCATCTCAATCGGATGGGCCGTTCGCGAGCGCACAAAGGACATACATAGATACATAGATACAGACATACGCTCCTTATTTATATATAAGATTAATAAAATAATTTATAAATCTGGCCTGGAGAACCAGGTAGTAGTAGTGTAGTATGGCATCAAACTCAAAACACCGGTAGGCTCCCGAAGCTATACAGGAGGTATGTCGATGACTGCTTTGGGCTTTGGTGTTTCAGGCTTCACTGATCTCCAGGACTTCATTGCCTTTTTCTTCGACTTTCATCCCAGCCTCAGATCACCTCCACTATTTCCTTTTCAGCTGTCAATTTCTTAGATCTAACAACAGTCACTTTAGATTCCACTGGTCTCTGCAGGAAGGTATATATATTAAATTTAATTAATTACAAACCAAATGACTCCACCCATTCCTTCTCTATACCTCCTCCCACTCTCCTTCTTGTAAGGACTTTATTTCTTTCTCCCAACTGTTATGTCTTTGATGGCTTTATCAGGAGATAATAACGACTTCCATCAAAAAGCCCACAAAATGTTGGATTTCTTCCACCTTCGTGTGACATGATATATATAGGGAAAACGTCTATGCCTGGCTGACTGATTTAAGCAGCATCTCTCGGATGTCAACAGTGGTGCTATCCAGTGGTGCCCAGAAGCTGCTATCCATACACTTTAATAGCTCTGACCACTGTGGCGTGCCTGACATACAGGTCGCTGCCATTAAATCTTGCGCGCCTCACAAACGTGATTGTAAGATTTCAATAGCCACTCACAGAGCTGGGGCTATGATCACATGGACAGTTCAAATGTTGCTGTATGTAGCCGGGGGCGGGGTTGGGGTGAACGAAACGAAAATATAGCCTTCAAAATCAGAGGCTACCAGTGTTACTTACTGATCTGACCGAAAGGACAGGCGAAAGGGTGGGATACTGACCCTTGTAAAAAAATAACATCACTGCTTCTCAAATTGAAGTTTATATGGAAGGGGCTGAGTATCAGACACTTAAACTTAAGACAGGCAATACAGATCTACATCTGATCAATTACTACTGTCCAAGTGACCACCCACAAGCACTGGACACACTACCATTAAAAGAAAAAATGGTTGTGTGTGGCAATATCAACAGCCACTCTCAGAGCTGGGGCTATGATCACATGGACCAGAGAGGAGAGAGACTGGAAGATTGGCAGGATGAGAATAGATTCATCTTGATTAACAAGCCGTCTGATCCACAAACTTTCTACTCGTGATCATGGCACACTACAACTACACCTGACCTGGCTTTTCATTCACCAGACCTAGAGTGGAACATTACACAAATTGTTGGGAAACAACTTGGTGGCAGTGACCATCGGCCAGTCTTTCTAACTGTAGAAAATGAGCTTGTAAGTGAAAACAGCACCCTCTCAAGGTGGAACTACAAGATGACAGACTGGGCAATGTACAAGAATCGCACCAGCAAACTGGTTAGAAACCTGAACACTGAGAAATTAGTTGAAGAGTTTGCGAAACGCATACTATAGGCAGCACGAGAAACAGTACCAAGAGGATCTCGTAAACATTATAAACCCTACTGGAGAAGTGAACTGGAACAGTTGCATAATGATGTGGAAGTGTGTAGAAAGCAAGCAGAGGCCAAACCCAGCCAAGAGCACGACAATAATTACCAGCACACAAAAAAGCCAAATTTCAAAGGGCCAAGCTGCAGGCTAGACGGAAAAGCTGGCAGGAGAAAACAGAGTCACTGAACTTTGAAAGAGACACAAGGAAGTTTTGGAAGCTAATAAAATAACTTAATGATGAGGGCACAAAAATTGCACTACAAAAAAACGGAAACATCTTAACAGGAAAGCAAGCAGCTGACCATTTTGCAGGCTCATTCGCACAAGATAACAATAAAAAAAATTAAATTAGTTCAGAGAAACAACAAGACATTCGAGAGAAATGGCAACATATACAGGACAGAATGAAATACTACATGAGGTTCTGGAGGCACCTATCACAATCAGCGAACTGGAGCTAGCGATGTCAAAACTGAAAATGAGAAAGTCACCAGGAGCTGATTTTATCTCCAATGAAATGATCAGGAACAGAGGCCAAAGCAAAGCTGTTGCAGATCTTCAATAATAGCTGGACCTTAGGCAGTGTTCCACAAGCCTGGAGAGAAGCAATCATGATACCCCTACTAAAATCAGGGAAAGATAGTTCCATTGCTTCCAGCTACAGACCATTTCGCCTCACCAGCTGTTTCTGCAAAACAATAGAGCGCATCATCAATCGCAGACTGCAGTGGTACATTGAAAGTGAAAACATCTTTGTACCACAGACGGCTAGCTTTAGGCAGTGCTACTCTATGAAAGATCAGACAACCTACCTCTCTCAAGAAATTGAGGATGCATTCCAAGAAAAGAAGAAGGTGTTTGCGGCATGGATAGATCTGAAGAAAGCCTTTGACAAGTCTGGAAAGAAGGTCTGATGAAGAAACTGAGAAACTATAAAGTAAATGGAAAAATGTACAGATGGGTGAAAGCATACTTGCACAACAGAAGAGCCCAAGTCCAGATAGACAGACTCAAGAGCAAGAAAGTACTACTGCGTCACGGTGTTCCCCAGGGCGGAGTCCTGTTCCCCACACTTTTCCTATTCTTCATCAACGATCTTGTTGCTAAACTACTACATGGAATTAAAGTGGCAATGTACACTGATGACCTGGTCCTATGGAGCACAAATGAACATGCATCAGTGGCCACACAAGGTACACGGCCAGAGTTTCGACAGGAAAGTACTGCCATAACTATGATGCTGAAATTGAGGCAATCAAGATAGCAACAGAGAAATTACTAAAAACCAGCCATGGTACACAACCTGTGGTGCTATTGTCAGATGCAAAATCAGTACTTGAGGCACTCCTGTCCGGGAAATTGCCAGTACTAAGGACACTACTTTCTGAACTTAGCAGTCAGCATAAGGTCACCATACAGTGGATACCATCCCACTGTGGAGTGCCCGGAAATGACAGAGCTGATCGCTTAGCTAAGGAAGGAGCGAAAGAAGAACAGCTTGATGTGCCTGTTACATAGCACCAAAAGCAAAGAATGATAAAATCAGTCAGAAAGCCATCAAAACCTGCTCAAGACGACTACCTCTTTATGGACAGATCAGAACAAATCATTATTCTGCACCTTAGAATAGGACACCCCCTCTGCTGTGTGTCCACCGTGACGAGGTAGAGGGGCTTGTGCGTCCCAATGACCCCAAGAGCTATGCCGACGGTAGCACAGCTACTGGTAGGGCCACCCATGTCGGACAGGTAAAGGGAGAGGGACCAGACGAAGAGACACACAAACCTGCTGCCTTGTAGGTAGACTGGGGACAGTCAAAGGCTAGGGAAAGCATCCCGAATACATGCTTGTCGAAATCGGATGTACTGAGCCACAGGCTTGACAAAGCAGTGCAACGTAAAACCTGCTGCCTTGTAGGTAGACTGGGGACAGTCAAAGGCTAGGGAAAGCATCCCAAATAAATGCTTGTCGAAATCGGATGTACTGAGCCACAGGCTTGACAAAGCAGTGCAACGTAACTTAATTCATGATGTCACAAATCAAAATTAATCGTTATGGTGCTAATCCCGTGAAGTCCCATCAGGCGGCGATAGTGCCGGGCCCCCTGCCTCGAGGGGGTCCACCCATGACTACTGGTGGTCACCTTCCCCTGTGCTGTGGAGTCAAGGCACAGAGGAGTAGGTTAAGAGCTATTGACCAAATACCCCGGACACTCAACATACTACAGTGGAATGCCGAAGGAGTTTACAAGAAGAAAGACTCCCTAACACAGCGTCTTCATAAAGATAGAATAGATGTGGCATGCATTCAAGAGACACACCTCAACGCCAATCACAAATTCTCAGTCAGAGGATATCAGGCCACACGTTTCGACCGCGAAGGACACAAAGGAGGAGTTCTAATACTTACACTGAAATACAATACCTTGCAGCGAAGTATCTGTGATCTCTGACAACCAAACGGAAATTATAGGTGTTGATATAATGATAAAGGACGTGAAAATAAGAATCTACAATCTGTATAGCCCAGCAGATAAGGACCTTACACTCTCAAACATGAAAATAACTGACACAAACTGCATTATTGTCGGAGACTTTAATAGCCGTTCAGAAAGATGGGGATACCCAGATACTGACAAAAGAGGAGATGAATTGGAGGACTGGGAAATAGACTCAAATCTCCATCTAGTCAACAAAGCGGATGACACACCGAGCTTCTACTCCAGAAGATGGCTTACCACTTCTACTCCAGACTTAGCTTTCTGCACAGGAGACATCCTCCACAAAATCGATCGCCATGTGCTGGACCAATTAGCAGGTAGTGACCACAGACCAATCAAACGTGTAATGAATATGGAGTATGTTCCACAGGAGCAAAAGCCCTTGCCCCGATGGAATTACAAACGAGCAGATTGGGACAGATTTGCCATACTAACAGACAAATATTGTGAAAACATAAATACACGATATGGCAACATAAAGCAAATGGTGGAAAGTCTAAACAGAGCGATAATACAGGCAAGCCACTGAGTCCATTCCTAGAGGAGCGAGGAAAAATTACAAACCATACTGGACTGAAGAACTACAAAGTTTGGAGGACAAAGTTGAAGATGCCAGGAAGACAGCAGAGAGAGAACAAACAATTGAAGCGAATATCTCTCTCAAAGCCATCTCAGCAAAATATAAAAGAACAGTAAATCAAACAACAAGAGATTGTTGGAGGGAAAAAACAGAAAACCTGAATTTTGACAGGGATGGAAACAAACTATGGAAACTAGTGAAAGCCATGAACAATGAAGGACCTAGAAACAAACAAATAACAATTAAACAAGGAAATGCCTTGCTTACAGGAAAAAAGGCTGCAAATGCACTAATGGAACACTATGCAAATGCAAATCACATTGATATTACAACCGAACAGAAGAAAGCAATCAAAGACAAACAGATACATCATAGAAATACAGAGACAGCAGCAGAATATATGATGGCAAATCTAACAATGGAAGAAATGGAACAGGCAATGAATACCCTAAAAAAGAAGAAATCACCAGGAAAGGATGGAATCACAAATGAAAATGCTAATAGGACTAGGCACCAAGGCAAAGAAGAAACTACTAGCAGTCCTAAATAACAGCTGGAAGAGAGGAATAGTCCCACAGGCATGGAAGGAAGCTATACTAATACCAGTCCCAAAGAAAGGAAAAGACCTGGAAGAACCAAATGGCTATCGACCTATCAGTCTACTTAGCTGTGTAGGAAAATTAATGGAACGCATTATCAATGGCAGGCTAACATGGCATCTGGAAGAAAACAAACTCTTAACACCACACCAAGCAGGATTCAGAAAAGTACAGATCCACTGAAGATCAAATAACCTATATAGCTCAGGAAATAGAGGATGCCTGCCAAGAGAAAAAGCACACACTAGCAGTCTGGATAGATTTAGAAAAAGCATTTGATAAAGTATGGAAGGAAGGACTGAAAGTAAAACTGCAAAAACATGCATGTTTGTGGAAAAATGTATAAATGGATCAGCCACTACCTTGAGAACAGAACTGCCAGGACAAAAGTACAAGGACAAACAAGCAAAATGATGCTGCTGGAGCAAGGTGTCCCCCAAGGAGGAGTTCTTTCACCAACATTATTCCTAGCATATATAAATGACATCACTAGAAAATTTTCCAGCCAGAGTACACACATCCTCCTTTGCAGATGACCTAGCCATATGGACATCTGAAGAATATATTAGTATCAGCTAACAGCAGAATACAGCAAGCCTTATTAGCGCTAGAGGACTGGTCAAAATCATGGCTAGTGAAGATAAGTGAGGAGAAAACAACATGCACAGTGTTCTCCCTCTCAAATAAAACTCAGCAACCTAAAGCTGGTATTGAATGGAAAAATATTGCGCCATGAAGAAAATCCAAACTATCTAGGAGTCACCTTTGATCGTCGCCTGACATGGAAGACACAGGTTGAGAAAAATCGAACAAGAGCAAGGCAGAGAATGGCAATCATGAAAAAGCTTGCTGGTACAACGTGGGGAGCAGATGAGAAAGTTCTCAAGAAGTTATATACTGGACGGGTGAGGCCAGTACTGGAATATGGCATTGCAGCTTGGGCAACAGCAGCTAAGTCAAACTTTAACAAAATAAGTAGAGTCCAAAACCAAGGAATGCGAATCATAACTGGAAGCCTGAAGACAACGCCTATTAATGAACTAGAAAAGATCACTTGTTTACAACCAATGCAGGATAGAAGAGATAGCAGAGCCCAGCAACAAGCAGAAAAATTTAGAAGATTGACAGACCACCCTATGTACAACAGATTTAATGGTTTTGGAAAGGGAAGACTGAAGCGTAGCAACTTTGTAGAAACTGCAAAACGAAGGATTAGGGCAGATCCTATACTAAACATATCAACAGTCAAGCCCATACACAATGCACACAAGTTCCCAGCTTGGAGACAGCAGCAGCTGCCTGAGATGATAGAAAACATTCCTGGTATTGAGAAAAAGAACACTCAGCATGAAACCGAAAGAAGAGAAATAACCCTAAACTACATAAAAGAACATTACCCAAGCAGGAATTGACCCATGCATATACAGATGGATCAGCCAAAAATTCAATAGAGAATGGAGGAGGAGGAATTCTCCTAAATTTAAAAAATGGAGTGAAAAAAACACATTCAATGGCAACTGGAAAATTTTCAAGTAACTTCAAAGCGGAGGCTAGAGGCTTTGAAAACTGCAGCAGAAATGCTCCTGATGGAGGAAAATAAAGAGAAAGCAAATAGCTATCTTCACAGATGCAAAGTCAGCTGTCTCAATACTGAAGAGCAATAACAGCACAGAACTAACTGACCTAAGAGAAGCACTCCATGGTCTATGCCAGAAATCCAAAAAAGTTGTAATACAGTGGATCCCATCACATTGCAGTATACCTGGAAACGAAGAGGCTGACAGACTGGCAAAAGAGGGCGGACGACTACCACAGCCTGAAAATAGACATAACCTATAATGAGGCAAAGAGGTTGATAAAAAGCACTTATAGAACCAAATGGGAAATCAGAGCATCCAGGCCATCAGAAGGATGATGCATATTACAAACTCGACCGAAGAGAACAAGTAGCAATCTTCAGACTCCGCACAGGACATAACAGGCTGAAATACCACTTGTTCAATAAACTAAAGATAGGAGATACCGATGAATGTAATTGTAGAACTGGAAAAATGACAGCAAAACATTTGCTGCAGGATTGCCCAACGTATGCAGAACAGAGAAAGATATTTTGGCCCACACCTGCTTCATTTGAGGACAAGCTCTATGGAGATATCAACAAGCTCAAGTTGACCGCAGCTTACTTTAACTACATACAGTTGACATTTAAAGGTGCATGAAGACCCAGAGGCATGAAATGAAATATTGCTTGGATAGCAAATCCATTATGTGGAAAGTCCAAATCGAAGCTCGCTGTGTGGGCTTCATAAAAGGTGGAAAAGTGTCCTAGTGGCACGAAATGAATATTGCTTGATAGCAAATCCATTACGTGGAAAGTCCGAATCAAAAGCCCATTGTGTGGGCTTCATAAAAGGTGGAAAAGTGTCCTAGTGGCACGAAATGGAATATTGCTTGGATAGCAAATCCATTACATGGAAAGTCCTGAATCGAAAGCTCACTGTGTGGATGTCATCTGCAGACTGCATACTTCTGGTTTCCGGAAGAACAGCCTATGGTGAACGGAAGGCCCAATATACGGAAGTGAGGCTAAGCAGCCATGTGCAGGACGTGACGATTCCTTGGGTGAGCCCAGTACCAGAGCGCTATGTATCGGCTCTGCAAGTATGGAAGCCTCCTTGGATGGCGGGGAATGCCCATGGTCTGCCCCTGCCTTCCCTTGAGGGCTGACCAGGATCTTTGGCTGTTCTATATGGGCCAGCTAGGATGGGGGATAACACCACAACAGTGAGAGTCAAACGTCCTAAGAAACCCCCGGGAAGGTTAACCCGGTCAACAAATGCCCGCAGAAGTCGGATGTGTCGGCCTACCGGCGCAAGAACGCAGCTCTGCTGTAAACAGGCACAACGCAATCACATCCAAAAAAAAAACTCCGGATGAACGAAGAAGAAGAAGAATAGGACACAATAGATTACGCAACCACATGTATACGAAATTCAAGATTTCCGAATCAGCCATGTGCACATATGGATTGGCGCCGCAGACAGCAGATCACATACTCCAAGACTGCCCAAAATACAACATATTGAGGCAAACCTTCTGGCCTAGAGAGACGACAGTGGAAGATAAACTCTATGAACCACTGAGTGAACTAAACGACAGTTAAATTCATACAAGAGACAACATTGCAGTTATAGACATATTTGAAGCGAACGAAAGAAGGAGAAGAAGAACTGGTAATTGGGAAAGCTAATCCACTCGCAAAATTCAGTCCGGTGGTACTAGAAGTAGTGCATATGGACTACGCCTGAATTCAAAGCAAGTGAGCGCAACAATTACCCCCCAAAAAAACAAATGCAGACACCATAGCCACTGAACCACACAAAGCAACATATGTGCTGTATATCAACAGGGAAGAAAGGATTGATTTTAAGATGTAGAAAGTTCAAGAAAGGATTGATTTTAAGATGTAGGGTTCACACTTTACTGTTTATTTTATTAATTTACCATAAAACAAGAGCTGATAAGAGAGGGCTGTTGACAGTTTGCAACAGGTGTGTTTTATCTCGTGATTGAAGGTGACATGTTTTTAATTGCAGAGTGATTCCCAAACTGCTTTGGGTTTGTTTGTTATTAGGTACGGGTTATGTGGGTCTGGTACATGAATAGCACAGCTAGCACAGAGTGGATTTATCTAACAGCTAGCAGAGAGTGGATTTATCTAACAGCTAGCACAGAGTGGATTTATCTAACTGCTAGCACAGAGTGGATTTATCTAACAGCTAGCACAGAGTGGATTTATCTAACAGCTAGCACAGAGTGGATTTATCTAACAGCTAGCTCTCTCTCTCTCTCTCTCTCTCTCTCTCTCTCTCTCTCTCTCTCTCTCTCTCTCTCTCTCTCTCTCTCTATCTCTATCTCTCTCTCTCTCTCTCTCTCTCTCTCACACACACATGTGAGAGTGCATACATGCAGACACACACATACACACCCAGCCACACACCCATTAACACATACAGCCTCCCTAAACAGCACAGTGTGATTTACTTTATAATAGTCATTCTGGAATGAAGTTCTCTCTATATACTCTTTATCCAGGTAAGAAGAAAGACAGTGGCCGAAGACCGTTTTGGGACCTCGTTGTCATAACGACTGCCGATGCTTCACAGAAGGAAGCATTTGAGCTGCAGATTAATGAGAAATTTCAAAGGAATGAGCTGCCAGTAGATCTGACTATGATTGTGGTACCTGATCCTCCGGGTGTTAGAATAGGTAATACATCTAAATTGCGTTTGCTATTGCATTCGATTATTTTGTTTATATTCAGTGCTGATATTAAATAATCACTTATAGTATATTTGATAGATGTCAGTAAATGAAAACAGAGAAATCTATGTGACCGACAACAGAGAAAACTGGGGGATGAAAACAGAGAAATCT
>JACEFZ010024627.1:0-19773 GCA_014155875.1 Cepaea nemoralis | reverse complement strand
ACGCGGTGCTGAAGTGACATCAGGGCACAAGCTTGGGCAAGGAAATTTCGGAAAACCCAGCTGTTCCCCATAGAAATTCCCCCCTTTCCTGCGTGATGTTGACCAAGGGAAAGGCAGTAGCCAATGCAACTTGGCATCGGTGCCGTCGCAGGAGTTGCCAGAACTATGTTGTTTTACAACATGGAACTGCCTTAGGGGCCCCATCTCCGGATTTGTCCTCGGGGTTTACTCCCAAAGCCTTTCCCATATGGGTATGACACAAATAGGTGATTGAGTGGTAAAACGAACGAATAGTACATGTTGAACTCTGCTCTCATTTTTACTTAACTTGTTTTTCTTTCGTCATTTCACATGATTAAAATGTCTGACAAGTTTTACACACTGACCAGACTCAAATTTACCTTGTTGGTCTACTTCTTTAGACTCAAAAGCGTGGCTTATGATAAAAAATATAAATTATACCAGGCGTGGGAAGAAACATGAGGCAGCTGATGAGATCTCGGCCAGATGGACAAGATCACATACATCTGATGGTGATCGTGTCATATGGTGAATCATGACCGCCCATGCCTATCGGCATGGCACATGGTGATGATTTGATTATTATGTATGGTTACTGACGCTAAAAGTAAAATGCTTCGGTTGAAATTGAACAGTTACAGGCTAGAGGTTCATTTCGGTAATTGGTTCTGATTTTTCAAGGACTATCTAGCTTCGATGATCTCACGATACAAAAACAGTATCGAAATATCTCCATTCATTATTATTATTATTAATTATTGAGTATAATTATAAATGAAAATGACTCAAAATCTGCGTATTTCACCATTACTAATTTAGTAATTACTTTGACTTGACTTCAAGTATCATCACACACTCTTAAATAAAATACCCAGCATTTTAATTCATAACTTTCCTAAACTATTACTATTTGAGAAGCTGATTCATATTGTTAAATATTCCAAATAAGAATTACCCATATTCTTCTTCTTCTTTCGTTCGCCTAAACTATGTCTATAACTGCAATGTTGTCTCTTGTATGAATCAAACAGTCTTTTTCAGTTCACTCAGCGTTCCATAGAGTTTATCTTCCACTGTTGTCTCTCTAGGCCAGAAGGTTCGCCTGGATATGTTGTAGTTTGGGCAATCCTGGAGTATGTGCTCTGCTGTCTGCGACGCCAAACCACATGTGCATATGGCTGAATTACCCATATAAGATCACTAGTGAAATACATACATACCTAGAACAATCCAAAGACTCCTTATGAAAACGTTTATAGGAGAATATCGAAACGAGGCCAACACAGAGATTCACGTGGTTTTGTTTACACCTTGGCACGTTGCTGCTTCCTCATTGGGCGATTTCGACTATGATATTTGGATACTGCAGCAGTGTTACCAGGTGACATTTTAATTTTAAAATCAAACGTAAATAGAAACAAGCCAAATAAATTTAAGTGTGATTTTTTTTTTTAAATTATCATATTTGCCTAAACAAATTACATATATGAAATAATAACTGATAACTATAGCAGCGATCTTTAGTACTTAAAACTTTACAAGACTTTAGACATTTAAGACTTGAAGAGACGACAAAATATAACTTTAAGATGTCAAAACAATAAAATGTTTAATATGGCTTTAAAATCTTTTGTTTTAATACTCTTCTGATTGTAACTGATAGCTTTGTATTTGTCAGTTTTTCATCACGCAACAGGCTATTTTTGTGATTGCGATCCTTATTCTATCAACAAGCCATTTTTTTTTTTTTTTTGCTTACGCTCTTCTTGACCTCAAACGGAGCCCATTCATGTGCTACTATTCAGTACTATTCTACTCCTTCTTCTTTCGTTCGCTTGAAATATGCCTGTAACTGCAATGTTGTCTCTTGTATGAATTTAAATTTAATTGTCTTTTATAGTTCACACAGCGGTCCATAGAGCTTATCTTCTACTTTCGTCTCTCTAGGCCAGAAGGTTTGCCTAGATAAGTTATATTTTGGGCAGTCTTGGCGTATGTGCTCTGTTGTCTGCGACGCCAACCCACATGTGCACATGGCTGATTCACCAATCTTGAATTTTGTATATATGTGGTTGCGTAATCTATTGTGTCCTGTTCTGAGGCGCAGAATAATGACTTGTTCTGGTCTGTCCATAATGTGGTAGTCACCTTGAGCAGGTTTTGGTGGGAGCAGAATATTGATTTGTTCTGGTCTGTCCCAAAAATGGTAAATAGTCCTTTGCTGGCGTTGGTAGCTATCTGATTTTATTATTCCTTTCATTTAGTGGTACGTGGCTGGTACATCAGGGTGTTCTTCTTTGCTCCTTCGTCAGCTCTCTCGTTTTCGGGGACTCCACAATGTGATGGTATCCACTGTATGGTGACGCTGGCCGATTCAGATGGTAGTGTTCGTAGTACTGGCGATTTTCCAGTCAGGAGCGCCTCAAGTACTGATTTCGCATCTGTCAATAGGACAACAGGCTGTGTACCGCGATTCGTATTCAGTAATTTTTCTGTTGCTATATTGATTGTCTGGTTTTCTGCATCACATTTATGGCAATACTTTCCCGCTGGTATTCTGGCCGTGTCCCAAGCATTATTTTGATATTTAAATATTGAGCACAACCCACTACTGGCAGCGCCGATCGCATTCTGGTATGAACCTAAGGCCTATCCACGTCAATATGGAAGCACTATACTCGAGTTTCGCCCTCATTTTAGCTCGTCAGTAGTGCATATCCCTGACCGGATCCGGAAACAGTCCCGGATCACGCGTGTGAAGCGGGTGTGTAACCACGCAGGACACACCAAATTATCACAACAGAACATCACAACACTACCCATCGTAGGCTATGCTCAAGATTGCCCAATCGCCGCGACCGACGTCCGTCAATCGATGGGACCCGAACGATCAGGACTTCTCACTGGCAAGGATCACCAGGCCTCCTAAATCCAGTGAGCAATAATCAATTGATTATGTGGTTGTTTCGGGATTTGAAATTTAAATATTGAGCACAACCCACTACTGGCAACGCCGATCGCATTCTGGTATGAACCTAAGGCCTATCCATGTCAATATGGAAGCACTATACTCGAGTTTCGCCCTCATTTGAGCTCGTCAGTAGTGCATATCCCTGACCGGATCCGGAAACAGTCCCGGATCACGCGTGTGAAGCGGGTGTGTAACCACGCAGGACACACCAAATTATCACAACAGAACATCACAACACTACCCATCGTAGGCTATGCTCAAGATTGCCCAATCGCCGCGACCGACGTCCGTCAATCGATGGGACCCGAACCTCGAGTATAGTGCTTCCATATTGACATGGATAGGCCTTAAGTTCATACCAGAATGCGATCGGCGTTGCCAATAGTGGGTTGTGCTCAATATTTAAATTTCAAATCCCGAAACAACCACATAATCAATTGATTATTGCTCACTGGATTTAGGAGGCCTGCTGTTCCTTGCCAGTGAGAAGTCCTGATCGTTCGGGTCCCATCGATTGACGGACGTCGGTCGCGGCGATTGGGCAATCTTGAGCATAGCCTATGATGGGTAGTGTTGTGATGTTCTGTTGTGATAATTTGGTGTGTCCTGCGTGGTTACACACCCGCTTCACACGCGTGATCCGGGACTGTTTCCGGATCCGGTCAGGGATATGCACTACTGACGAGCTAAAATGAGGGCGAAACTCGAGTATAGTGCTTCCATATTGACGTGGATAGGCCTTAGGTTCATACCAGAATGCGATCGGCGTTGCCAGTAGTGGGTTGTGCTCAATATTTAAATTTCAAATCCCGAAACAACCACATAATCAATTATTTTGATAGTCTATGCATACTTCCGCTCCTCCTTTTCTAACAGCATAAAATCCTGATCCATCTGTGTAGATTCGAATCTAGAGGTCATGTGAATCTGAATATTCTTCATTATTAACACCGAGAGTGGCTTTTCTGCGCTGTACATTGTCTTGATCTTCCTTTTCGAATATTCCTTTCACTTTTGTCTGAATTTGTAGTGATATGTTCCTCTTTCCATAGAGAGTTCATTCTGGGATAGTTTTCAGGGTGATACCAACTGTGTGTGCAGATAAGTGATTTCTCTACAATTTTGCTTACTGAAGAAAGGTGATTTGGTGCTGAGACACGTGCATTTTTTATACGTTCCTACGCTTTGAACTCAAGCGTAGTCCATACACGTACTGCTACTTCTAGTGCATTGGACTGTTGTAGGTGTATGAATTAACTGTCCCTATTACCAGTGTCCCTCGCCAAGTCCGACTTCAGAGGTACTTGTAATTTAATCTACGTCCCCAAATCAAGGACGAGAAGTCAACATTTTAGTCCAACTGACCGGTGTAGAGGCTGAACCCGCCACCTCTGCATTAGTGTACCGGAAGTTTAAGAGCGAGCACTCTTATCTGTTTGGCCTTGCTGACCTATTCACTTGTATTATTCTGACATATCGGGACCTTTTCCAGTGTATCTTTCTCCCCCAAGCTTCGGAATGTGGCTGTTTGTTACTTCCTTGCCTTGGTCGATAAAACTCTCTACTTATTACTGGTGTGCTATCATCTTCGTCATTAGGGAAATGGCTTAGTCTTCATGTATGTCTAGGGAAGTGGACTCGTTTACCTGCTTATCTCTTTGACACTCGCCAGTCGACCGGGAAGCCATGGATTCGATCCGCAGCTGGGCAAATTCGGATGTTTTATTTTATTTTGAGAATCGCCAATGCTTCCAAGTCGACTCAGCCTAAAATGGGTACCAAGAATATCTTTGGGAATAAAGCCGGCCGTCCTGATACAGACTTCATCACCGACCAAAAGATTGGGTCCAGCACCGTAGGACGATGCGCCTTACAGCGTGAAAAGGGTCCTCCAATATGTCTCTTTGGAGAAGATGCTTTGTGGCTTTATTTTACTACCTGTCTAGTTTTGGAGCGTGGCAGAAGGTTTATCTAATTTCGTCTTTGTCTAACGAATACAGACCGTGAAAGCGTGGCCTATATATCCTCATGACTTTAAGAGTTTTAAACAAAAAATCGGTCAGTCCTACCTGGTACAGCTCGAAGCTTGCTAGCAGGCGACCAGTGATTTGTGTGACATGTTGGAAGTAGTAAATATACAAGGGTTAGGTAGGTAAGGAACCTACGACTGGTATGGCAAACCGGTAGGGAATTTACTTGATCCTAGATATTCTGCTGAAGATTTATGGAGGAAATTGGAGGAAAGGCGCTATATATAGTCACATGCGCTGGAAATTCAATTACCCATCCCCACGACGCGTAAGGCATAAGTGGAAGACAAACAAACAAACAAACAAAAAACGATGAGGGCACAAGGAGAAACTCAAACATTGCATTACATAAAGACGGAAACAGCTTAATGGGAAAGCAAGCTGCTGACTACTTTGCGGACTCATTTGCACAAGACAACAGTATCGAAATTAGTCCAGAGAAACAACAAGAGATTCGAGAGAAAGGCAAAATACGGGACATAATTAAATAGTACATGAGGTTGTTGAGGCACCTATTACAATCAGCGAACTGGAGCTAGCAATATCAAAACTGAAACTGAGAAAGTCACCAGGTGCTGATGGTATCTCCAATGTAACGTTATGGAACCTAGAAACAGAGGCCAAAAGAAAGCTGTTGCAGATCTTCTATAACCGCTGGACCTTAGGCAGCGTTCCGCAAACCTGGAGAGAAGCAATCATGATACCTCTCTTAAAATCAGGGAAAAACCGTTACAATGCATATAGTTACATACCAATTAGCCTCACCAACTGTCTCTGCAAACCAATGGGACGCATCATCATTCACAGTCTGCAGTGGTACATTGAAAGTGAAAACATTCTTGTGCCACAGCAGGCTGGCTTTAGGCAGTGCTATTCTACGGAAGATTAGACAACCTACCTCTCTCAAGAAATTGAGGATGCATTTCAAGAAAAGAAACTGGTGCTTGCGGCATGGATAGCTCTAAGAAAACCCTTGAAAAGATATGGAAAGAAGGTCTGATGAAGAAACTGAGAAACTGTAAAGTCTATGGAAGAATGTACAAATGGGTGAAAGCATACTTGGATAACATAAAGAGCCCGAGTACAAATAGACGAACTCAAGAGCAAAAAAGTACTACTGCGTCACGGTGTTCCCCAGGGCGGAGTCCTGTCCCCAACACTTTTTCTAATCTTCATCAATGATCTTGTTGCTAAATTACGACATGGAATTAAAGCGGCAATGTACACTGATGACCTGATTCTATGGAACACACATGAACATGATCAGTGGCCACCAGATCGCTACAAAGAGCTGTAGATGCTGCACCACTCTATTTACCCTCTCTCCAAAACAAAGCGCCGGAATCATCCAGATAAGTGGAGTACCCCTAAGAGAAGATAAAGAACCAACATACCAAGGAATAACATTTGATGACAGGCTGGTATGTAGAAAGCACATCAAGAAAGCAGTAGCAAAAGCAAGAAGGAAAATAGCCATCTTGAGAAAACTAAGTGGAACCACATGGGGAGCCAGCGGAAAAATAATTAGCAAAGTTTATCAACAGAGCATACGACCACACCTGGAATACGCGTCAACTGCGTGGTGTTCAGCATCAAAATTCACACTAGAAGAGCTGGACAAGGTGCAAAATCAAGCACTTAGAGTCACTACAGGAGGGATTAGCTCAACCCCTATAGTGGAGATGGAGAAGATGGGGAGGACACAAGCACTGAAAGAGCGATGAGATACGAGAATGCTAATACAAGCAGAAAAGATTCCTCAGAATGCCAGGCCACCCTATGAAGAACACATTTGAAAACTCAGCTATGGGGCGGTTGAAAAGAACAGGTTTATCCACCAGGCCAAACGATTCTGCAGAGAAACCACCGATCTGCCCACAGTTAGTATCCCCCTGAAAACTATTCCAGAACGAACTCCATGGACAGAGGAACATAGACTATCACCACAAATCCAGACAAAAGTGAGAGGAATATTTGACAAGGAAGAACAGAACAGTGTACAACGCAGAGCAGCCACTCTCAGCTTCCTTGATGAAGAATACCCATAGGATCTCTGAATCCGAGTCTACGCAAATAGGTCAGCACAAAATGCTGTTCGATATGCTGAGCGGGAGTGTACATTGGATACCCAAATAATACTAGTCACACGGCCAGAGTACCAACAGGAACGTACTGCCATAACTATGATGCTGAAATTGAGGCAATCAAGGTAGCAACAGAGAAATTACTAAATACCAACCATGGTGCACAACACTACACTTTCTTAACTTAGCAGTCAGCATAAGGTCACCATACAGTGGATACCATTTCAGTGTGGAGTACCCAGAAACGAAAGAGCTGATCGATTAGCTGAAGAAGAAGAAAAAGAAGAACAGCCTGATGTGCCCGTTACATACCACTAAAAGAAAAGAATGATCAAATTGGTCAGAAAGCCGCCGAAACCTGCCAAAGACGACTACCACGTTATGGACAGACCAGAACAAGGCATTATTGTGCGCCATAGAACAGGACATTATAGATTACGCAACCACGTGTATACAAAATTCAAGATTGGTGAAGGTGAATCAGCCATGTGCACATGTGGATTGGCGCCGCAGACAGTAGATCACATACTCCAAGACTGCCCAAAGTAAGACATATTATCACGAAGTTCTTGATGATAAGTGTGTGATATGGTCGTTGTCTAGATAACGATACTCCTGGTGTGTCAATTGAGCTATCTAACTGTCTTACAATATAACTCACCCCCGCAGTGCACATTCACCAATCATTAAACAAGATTGAGTTGGCGCACATAATCCTTTATTGCAGAAAGAACATGGACAAACGGAACACAACTCGATATCCAGAAACAATATATAATCCATAGAATATAAATATCCTCCTCACAACTTAACCCGCACACATCACTGTCTTCTCACGGCCTTATGAATCTCTCATTCATAAACCAGTTATCCAGCTACTATCCACCGCTGGACCTCACACATCACAACCCACACACTGGGTCTAGTCTCCGCTAGCTATCCAACCCACTTTGGGTTCAGGCCTCCACTCACTATACAACCCACTTTGGGTTCAGGCCTCCATTAGCTATCCAACCCCCACTGGGTTTTAGGCCTGCATTCAAAACTCAGAGAACAACACAGGACGGAGATCTATATCTAACTCCGCTCCTTCTCCTTAGACTACCGATCCGCTCGGAGTCCAAAACATCCACTGTCCACAGCGACCCGACTCTCCGTCTGTCCCAGCCTTAACTTCCCTCTCAAGTCCCCTGCCTTCACACAAAAATACACTGCTCTCCCCCCATCCACCCTGGGAGGGGGGGGGGGGGTCTGCACTCACCCTTACCATTATTACTCAGGGCTAGTTGTTTTTCTCGTAGTCTCGCTACAAAGGTCACTCACCTCAATGTCAATGACCCAGGCATATGTCACATATCTAAGCAAACCTTCTGGCCTAGAGAGACGACAGTGGAAGATAAACTCTATGGACCACTGAGTGAACTAAAAAAGACAGTTAAATTCATACAAGAGACAACATCGGAGTAATATACATATTTCAAGCGAACGAAAGAAGAAGAAGGTAGTAAAATTCAGTGAAAACATCCAACCAAACAGGAACAAGTAACATAAAAAAAAAAAAAAAAAAAACTCAACCGATCAAAAGGAAATGTAAATCTTCTAGAAGAGTTGAGACACGCTGCGGAAAAATTCGGAAGGGATCTGGATTGCTAATTAACTTCATTTCACATCAGGACTTGAATTTTGTCTTATAGGTCCAGTCCTCTTGTAAATTTGTATAAGTGATTAGTCAGGATCAACGTCAATGCATTCCGGACAGGTCCATATGTGCCCCGACCTCCTCAACACCCCCGTCAGCATATATCAACTGCTTGTACCAGTTCTGTGTTGGTTAATCAAGCGTTTTGTCCTCTTGTTCATGCCTGGCGGTTCCCCGTTTCACCCTCATCTAATTCACTCTTGCCGAAGAAACATATTTTTAAGTGACCTTAAAGTCTCTTATGACGTAGTTGATGTCTGGCTTATCCATTGCCCTTCGCACCTCGATTATCACCATGTTCGCCAACCGACTGGCTCGCTCGTTGCCCTTCATGCCCGAGTGTCCTGGTACAAAGATAAAAAGTTAGCTTGACCAATTGTGGTGTATTTAATGTGTCAGGCCACTCATTTCACATGAGGCCAGTTTGGAACTTCTTGGGCATGTTCATTTAATCGCTCAGCATGCATGCGCGTGAATACTTTTGTTTGCTAAGCCAAATCAGGGCATTAGTTAGTTAGTTAGTTAGTTAGTTAGTTAGTATTCAGTCGAGGAATCAACTTCACGGCAACGGGTCATCCCCATTATGCTCCGTTCCTGTGCCAGTGAACATAACACAAAATGCTCCCCACTGTCCAATGTGAAAAGTGGAATAGGCAGGAGTCTCGGCAATCCAACAGCCCGCACAGGTACACTGTGCATAATGCCGCTGCCAGAATGCCAACACAAAATTAATCCACGAAAACCACAGTTCATCGTCGATGGACTCGGCAGTCACCAGAAAGACCTCATTGACCCGGGTTTTCTCACATGGCTCGGTCTTTTACCGCAGAGCGACCCGCCAAAAGTGTCGCATTTAGCACGAACTCCGCAGCTTCAGCGCCGACTCCCGGGAGTCTCCTGAAAAATGCACTCGTGAACCGAAAAGGCAACTCAGTCTATTCAGCAACAGCCGGTAGCCATTGTTCCGAACATGCAGGTCACTGTACAGGACAGATGTAAAAGCATTCCCCGCGAATTTCACAGCTCACAGTGTCGCCCACGCATTCATTTAGTAGCAGGGCGACGGAACCATATACTACCAGTCCAACATGAGGAAAATGCGATTGCAAACCGTAGCTGCAAGCATAAACACGCCACAGGCCTAAACGGTTCAACGCCTAACCGCCACATTGGCGACCATGAAATCAGAGCATTGGTACAGCTAATGTTTCCAATGTAAGGTTGCTTGTCGTCAAGCAAAAGCGCCACACTTGCTTCATTGTTGTTACTATTGCAGCTTGAGCTCGCTGAGAATACCTATGCACTTCGCTTGGCCCGGACTACAGAGCCATCCGTAAAAACGACTGCCTCACCCGTTCCCGTTTTGACCTCTTGTCTACTGCGGCAAGATTTTGCTATCTTCTATAAAAAGTGATGTTGACAGAGATGGTGGTATTGGTAGAAAAGGAATTTGCGGACACTGGTATCCACACTCTTCGAAGACTGATGTCTATAATAAGTCTGCATACGACACCATCAGAGTAAAAGTATTTCAATTCCATGACAAATACTGCCGTTGTGTTTTGAAGTGTTAGGCCTTCGCATTTTGTAAGTCAAGGTATTATGAGGTCGCGTGGCCAGCTCGATAATCTTGCATTACCAGGGTGTAGGTTGGAAATGGCACGCACCGCTACAAGTAGTTGGGTGTTAAGTTCGAAAGCTATTGCTACAAACACCAGCATGCATAGAAATATATCATTTGTTGCTGATGTTTAATGTTGGTATGAGCGTTTGTTGTTCATCAATAGCAAACAACCGAATGCAAACTTGCCTAGTAAAATGACAAACAGCCAAAAAACGCTGGGGTTGATTGCGACGTCCTGTAAAAGTAAAAAATGCTGCATAACGTAACAGTTGAAAAGACTCAGCTTACATGCAATTAGGTCAAATTGAAGATATTGTGTACACTACAGCAATGTTATCGACGCCGACTACGTGGCGAAGACGTTACGGACGCGATTCGTAAGCCAGCTTACCAGAGTTCGAAACAACTGCGACCGATTTGGCAGTAGACCGCGTTGCGCTGGGTTTTAATGAGTTAGTATGGGAGCCGGTTGTTCAGAAAACAATGGAAAACTACTGAACGTAAAACTTGCCAAGACATCAACAACAGCAGTAAAATGCTGGTGTTGATAGCGATGTCCTGTAACATGGATATGCAAAAAAAAAAAAAAATGCTATCGGCGGCAATCTATAGCCTTCATTTATGAGGCTAAATCTGTATATTGTATGTGCCAAAAAAATAATAATCACACCTTTAAAGTGAATAAACAGAAATATTTATAAATATTAACAAGAATTGATAGAAGACAAAGAAAATCCTACGAAATTAATGGAACTATAATAACAACAATTGTAATAACATGAATACAACAATATTCGCCGTTCATGTCGTCGGCAAGAAAATCTGGACAGGTTGAACCAATTTAGTAGTAACCCACTCAAAATGGCGGCCGAAGCGAAAGCATTACTAGATGAGTTGATGGGAAGAGCCCGTAATCTTGATCCATCAGAGCAACCACAAGATATAACATGGTACAGTCCAGAGGTAATCATGTTCACGAATATTTGCTCAACTATGTAATTTAATTGCTGCAGACTTGGCGCTTTTGCTTCTTTTCAAATTGAAATTTCGCGTTTCCATGTTGTCACAGTTGTGTTGTTTTTCAATCAATTTTAAAATGTGTGATTTTCCAATAACCGTCTGAGAAGAAAGCAGACGTGAACCAGTTTTTCAGTTTTAGGATTAAATTTAATATTGGTTATGTCCGCACTCCGTGGCTCGTGTATTCCCTAAGACTTTATTATTAACTGCCATTAAATACATTATTATATTGTGTAGTTTGATAAAGAAAAGATCCTACTTGGCAAGCCCCTACGCGTTTCACAACTGAAATGGCGTGACGGCATTGTTATTGCGGCATCTTATCAAAGGTGGGACAGTGGCAGTTTTGGTGAAAGAACCTACATATACAAGAAGGGAAGAAGCAGCTTCGGGATGCAACATTTTACCAAACACTCATACAAGATGGAACTGTTGACAGCCACCATAAAGATCACAACCAATGGCATTCAACAGCATCATGCATCATCAATAAACAGTTAAACACTAATACTAGCACAGCCACTTGCCAGCATGTTTTAATTTCTGCCTGACCTTTCTGTGCATCTGTAATAGTTACTTAAGCAAACCTACCTATCAAATCAAATGCTTCCTAAGATAACACAAACTTGCAGCCTAGGCAGACCTATCATATCTGATAGCATGTTTCCATCGTGCCATTACCCAAAATTAAAACGGAAGTCATATACTGAGTCATTTCGCCATGATTCACCTTGTCCTGGAAAACGCTATCTAATTTACCATGCATTCTTTCGACATCATTCATTCATTCAAGGAAGTGTCTATTCGCAGGGCCCTGCGAATAAACAAAGTGTCTATTCGCAGGGCCCTGCGAATAAACAAAGCGTCTATTCGCAGGGCACGGCTGGTCACGTGATTTAATGTAAGTTTGCGGCTATATTATACATTTTCGTTGATTGGAAAACGTGTTGTCAGTGGCATAGTTGATAGTGTCCCCGCCTGGTGGGCGGGAGCTCGAGGTTCGTTTCCTTGCCGGACATTTTTTTTTTTTAATTGTTCAGCAATTAATTGGATGAAAGTCAAATGTCAATCGTTCGTTTCCTTGCCGGACAATGTTTTTTTTTAATTTTTCAGCAATTCATTGGGTGAAAGTCAATCCTTCATCTCTTTGGGTATTTAGAATTGTGTTGTTTAAAGTGAGTGTAATTTAGTTAGTACCAGTTTCTCCAGTATTGGTCCTCGTTGCTTTGTACTACGGCAATTCCAATACCCAACCCACACATTTTTGAGTCCCAAACGATCCGTTTTCCTTCTACCCCTTCTGGCTCCAGCCCTCTTCTTCCTTTCCCTTCCCCCCTCTCCCCTACCTCTTCTCCTCCGCTTCATTCTCTCCCCGTTGTCAAAAGTATCAAGCACAAAGTACGTACTCCGTTGCTTCGGCGATAATTCTTTGTAATATTCATAGTTGGTTAGGTAGGTGGGTAGTTAGACACGAAAGTGGTTAAGTAGGCAGGTAGGCAGGCATACAGACAGGCGGACATAAAGAAATGCATACAGACATCTCTCTCTCTCCTTCTCTATCTCCCTCCCCCTCTCTCTCTTTCTTGTCTTTATCACTTTTTTTTATGTCTTTCAACACATCTTTCTCATATCTTTGTATCGCACACTATCTTCATTATCTATCTCTCTGTTCTCTCTTTTCAACCCGCTGCACATATACCAGGTTTTCCTGCACTTTATATGCGTAGCATTTCCTTGTTTATTTGTTAATTCATGAGGCCAGTCAGTCGAAAGCAGTCATCAAAAATCGAATAAACAAAGCGTCTATTCGCAGGGCCCTATGTGCTGGTCACGTGATTATTCCCGGTGTAGGGCCCTGCGAATAAACAAAGCGTCTATTCGCAGGGCCCTGCGAATAAACTCTCCCTTCATTCAAATCTCACATGACAAGAACACACGTCATCCTGGGTTTTCCAGGAAAGATTTGCCTAATATTCCGTGCACGGCAATTGGTTGAAATCATCGTAACCTTTTATATAAACAAAGATATATTTTATACTTACCGTAATTAATTTTTTTTAACGCTGTTTATGGAAAATCATCATGGGCGTATTTTTGAATTCTGCATACAATTTTAAATGTATCTGGAAAGTTTCATCGCCGACTTTGCTTAAATTGTGGATGAAAAACATTTTCTGCGAAGCGTGCCTTTGTGAATGGGGAAATGCATGGCCATGTGCCATGGCGACTGCTCTTGTGCATATCGATTGGAATGGCATGTACACTTTCACTTTTCAACACTCAAAACGTCCAATTTGACCTACTAAAGTTAAAGAGAACACAAGTTTAAAGATTATTAATAATTTATTTGTATACTTGTACTATTTTGTAATCATTTAACATGACGGAACATATTTTTGAAGTCAGTTATCATATGACCGTTTGAGACAATCTCGCACGCACAGAAGCGCAGACACCAACGGGTGTCGCTGGTGAAGGTAATCGGGCACACTGGAGAGCGCCACTATCGGGTGAATAGCATGAGAAATCACAACTCGTCTCACCTTCACAAAAATGTGAATATCTTCACTTAGAAGTGACATACAGGTATCATTGAGGTACCATTAGATTTTGAATTTCAAGGCCTATCTACTGTGGTGGTCTCATTAGTAAATTCTCAAATTTAAAATCGTGATAGTTCTCGCTAACATCAGCTTGCTCATGTACAAGTAGCAATTTTTGACAATATTTAAAAAATTGGGTTTTTACTTATGAAATCATAAGACGAATCCAACGGTATCTCAACGAAGAGTTTACATTAATTCTAAGCGTAGCTATGAATTTTTTTGGTGACGTAATTTAGAACCAGCAATTTTGAAGATGGAGGTTCAGAATGCTCTTAACCATATGAAATCCGGCAAGACCCCTGGTTCAGACAGCGTCACAACAGAAATGATTAATGCTTTAGAAGAATATGGAATAGATAAAGTTACCAGTCTGCTTAATACAATATATGATACTGGAAATATACCTCAGGAGTTATGTAATTCTGTATTTATTGCAATCCCAAAGAAATCCGGAGCCTTGGAATGTGATCAACATCGAACAATTAGTATAATGAGTCACATCACGAAGATTTTACTAAGAGTTATCATGCAAAGAGTTAGGAGGAAAATACAACCTGAAATAGGCTAAGAACAATGTGGGTTTGTAGAAGGCAAGGGTACAGTAAATGCTGTGTATATACTGAGAACCGTAATCGAACGTTCTATAGAAGTAAACAAAGATCTACACCTTTGCTTTATTGACTACACAAAGGCTTTCGATAAAGTGAGACATGTCAACATGATAAGGATGCTTGAGGATCTACAGATTGATGGAAAAGACCTTAGACTTGTAAAAAACATATATTGGAAACAACAAGCTGCCATAAGAGTTGATAATGAAGTAGGCCAATATCAGCCTACTAAGAGAGGTGTGAGACAGGGATGTGTAATGTCTCCAGATCTGTTTTCCCTGTACAGTGAAAGTATTTTCAGAAATATTGAAGATATGGAAGGAATCAACATTGGGGGACGATGCATCAATAACATTAGATATGCAGATGATACAGTCTTGATTGCAGACAATGAACAGGACCTGCAAAATTTAGTAGATGCGGTTGTTACACACAGTGAACAACTAGGGTTAGAATTAAATTGTAAAAAGACACAGATTATGGTCGTCACTAGGAAGAACGAAATACCACAATGTAATATACAAGTAAATGGGAATATTCTTCAACATGTGAATAGGTACAATTATCTTGGAACAGTAATAACATCTGATGGGAGATGCCTTGAAGAGATTAGAACAAGAATCGCCATGGCAAAAGTAGCCTTTAGCAAGATGAAAAACATACTGACCAATAAAAGATGTCAATTGAAACGAGAAAAAGAGTGTTGAGATGCTACATAGAACCTGTACTCTTATATGGATGTGAAGCTTGGACAATGAGCAGTCAGGCTGAAAAACATCTGATGGCTGTAGAAATGTGGTTTCTGGGGAAAAATGCAAAGAATACCATGGACAGCCAGAAAGACCAATGAACAAGTTCTTCAAGAAACAAATGAAGATCGCAAACTGATTAGAGACATTAGACGTAGACAGTCACAATTTTTTGGGCATGTTATGAGAAGAAATGATCTGGAGAACTTGGTGACAACTGGTAAGATCGAGGGGAACAGACCAAGGGGAAGACCTAGAAGCAAGTACCTGGATGGCTTGGCCTTGTGGCATGGTCGAGACAGAAACACGGAGCTGATCCACGACTCTGGTGATCGAGTGAGATGGCAGAACATGACCGCCCACGCTTACCGCATGGCACATGATGGTTGGATGGAATTTAAAAAGGGAATGTAAATAGGTCCAAGTAATGGGGAGATTTATACGGTTTAAAAAGGGGAAGCTGGACTTCGTATTTTATCACTGGATTTGTTTATTTTAAAGGGACAGCGTAGTCCATAATCTTGCGTGGGGGTGGAAAGGCCTAACTTGACAATTTCTTTTTTTTTCGATGGGATGTGCCATGCCCTATTAAAAATTTAAAAAATGGCCGCCAATTGTTTTTTATTTTTTAAAAAATTTCGCTTGCAAACAAACCTGGTAAGATTATATTTTTTTATGTGTTTTTGGCAACAGGAAGTAAAGGCCCATTCCTCTTTCATAGAAGCGAGAGAATTGGGGATCAACTTCATTGCACTGGGTTTTTTACCCCATATAGCTCATCTCTTTCCGAGGCGGCCTGCAGTAAGCTGACAAAGAGAGAGTCTCTGTCCAGAGAAAAATCACGACTTTTAGATTTTCGTAGGATATGCGGTTACCAAATTTAACAGTTAAAAATACCCCCTTTTTTTAAATTAAATGTCGTGAAATGTTCTTTGTTAGTGAAAAAAACAATTCATGAAAATGTACTCATTTTGTCTTAAGTACCCACGCATTGTGCATCTTTTTTTTTTTGATTAAAATCATGCTTAATGTAAGTAAAAAGTTGTAACTACCATAAATTAAGCAGCATTTAAATAATTTTAAAAATTTAAAATAAAATTTTAAAAATAGTAAATTCGTAATAAGGATTTTTACTTGTGCTCAATAATTACACTGTTCTATATCTAAAAGTGAGCAAATAAAAATTAAAAACTAAATTTAAAAAAAAAAAAAAAACCCAAATTATTTCACTGTTTTGTATTTAAATATAAATAATTACTGCTGCGCTGCTAAGAAAAAGTACTCCTCACTTTTACAGGTTTACAAAAAGGGTCTGAAAACTGCTTTTTAAAAATATTTTCAGGCAGTAAAATGCTGAAAAAAAATCCACTGCTACAAATGAAACTTACATTCTGTTTAATTTTAGTAGTTAAAATTCCCGTTCTAATTATAATTAATATAGGTCCACTATAGTAATTAGTTTAGCCGAGCGCCGCCATTTTGAATTTTAGTTTTTGATTGTCCATCTCTTTTTTATGGCTGGCTGAATTTTTCTCCTGAACACAATTAAAAGGGTTAATATGAACTCTTCAAATTTTATGTAAACTGAACGTCGTCGTCCCCGCCCCCCCCCCCCCCCCCCCCCCCCCCCGCGTTTCCATCCTGTTTCAGGATATTGCGGTCAACATCAGCATCTTTCAGCTGTATGTTGATTCCTAGGCTAGATTACGCTCATCAGCACGCCACGACTTTCTGAGCGACTCTCCATACTCTCATAAGTCACTGGCGTGACTCGAACCGCTTCCAATTCTCGTGTGCTCACGTCAACTACAAGAGTATTCGGGGTTACGGAGAAAGCTGCTACCCCTCGGCAGGGAGACTGGTAAAACTGAACGTAGAATTAAAAAATGCAGTAAACAGTAACAAGAGACAAAAGAAATATGAGTTAAAAACAAATTTAGCTTAGAGCGAACATAATAAAAACTTAATAACTTCAAGAGAAAAAAGTTCTAAGCTACAAACACTTGCAGCCTAGCAGATAGACCACTTCTGAATTTATTAGAATGGTTTCCCGTGATGTATGCCACGTTGTTTTAGTATACATGAGGTCATAAGCAAGCATGGTTACAAACCGGAAGTCATTGTTTTGTTGCAAAGAATTTTCTGCGAACAATGGTTACGCCCACAAACGCTGCTTCTCACAAAGACCGACAACTGACATTGCTAGTACAAGTACCACTGACCATGCATCAGAGTTCCTTGCCATCAAATTTCAGCCTTTGGATGCCAATCTCACTTACTACTACTACTAAAATAAGGACAGCAATTACGCCATGTCAGTTTTCAAGTTAGTTTCACATCACTCACTGTCTCTCTCTGGTACCGCATCTTTACTTTTACTTTTGGTATGACTTCTCTATGCCTTTGACAAAGTTTGGAAGAAACTGAGCAACTGTAAAGTCAATAGAAGAATGTTCAAAAGGGCGAAAGTATACTTGCACAACAGAAGAGCCAGAGTATAGATAGACGGACTCAAGAGCTAGAAAGTACTACAGCATCATGGTGTTCCCCAGGGCGGAGTCTTGTTTCCCACACTTTCTAATCTTCATCAATGATCTTGTTGCTAATCTACCACATGGAATTAAAGCAGCAACGAATGCTGATGACCTGGTTCTATGGAGCACAAATGAACATGCATCAGTGGCCACCGGATCGCTATAAAGAGTTGTAGATAAAATTTGTTGTATGGGCAAATACTTTATTTACCCTCTCCAGAACAAAAGGCAGGAATCATCCAGATAAATGGAATACCCCTAAGAGAAGATAAAGAACCAATATATCTTGGAATAACATTTGATGACAGGCTGACATGGAGAAAGCACATCAACAAAGCAGTAGCAAGAATCAGAAGGAAAAGCCATCCTGAGAAACTAAGTGGCACCACATGAGGAAGGAGCCAGTGGGAAAACACATAGCAAAGTTTATCAACAGAACATACAACCACACCTGGAATATGGGTTAACTGTGGTGTTCAGCATTAATAAAACCACACTGCAAGAGCTGGACAAGGTGCAAATCAAGCACTTAAAGAGTCACCACAAAATGATGAGATCAACTCTTATAGTGGAGATGGAAAAGATGGGGAGGACACAAGCACTGAGAGAGCGCAGAGATATGAAAACGCTAATAGAAGCAGAAAAGTTCCTCAGCTTGCCAGGCCACCCTATGAAGAAACAGATTTGAAAAACCTAGCTATGGGGCGGTTGAAAAGAAGTAGTTTTATCCATCAGGTCAAATGACTCTGCAGAGAAACTGCTGATCTGCCCATAGTTGGTATCTGCCTGAAAACTATTCCAGAGCGAACACCATGGAAAGAGGTACATAGACTATCACTAAATCCAGACAAAAGTGAGAGGAATATTTGACAAGGAAGAACAGAAAACAGTGTACAGCGAAGAAACGCCAAGAACAGTCACTCTCGGCTTCCTTGATGAGTCAACACATATGGGTCAGCCACAAATGCTGTTCGAATGGAGGAGCGGGAGTGTACATAGAATACCCAAATAATACTAGGGACATGGCCAGAGAACCAACAGGAAAGTACTGCCATAACTATGATGCTGAAATTGAGGCAATCAAGATAGCAACAGAGAATTACTAAATACCAGCCATGGTACACAACCTGTGGTGCTATTGACAGATGCAAAAATCAGAACTCGAGGCGCTCCTCTCTGGGAAATTGCCAGTACTAAAGACACTACTTTCTGAACTTAGCAGTCAGCATAAGGTCACCATACAGTGGATACCATCTCACTCTGTAGTACTCGGAAACACAGAGCTGATCGATTGGCTAAGGAAGGAGCTAAAGAAGAACAGCCTGATGTGCCTGTTACATACCACCAAAAAGAAAAGAAAGATCAAATCAGTCAGAAAGCCTACTGAAGATGACTACCAATGTTATGGACAGACCAGAACAAGTCATTATTCTGCACCTCAGAACAGGACACAGTAGATTACACAACCACAGGTATACAAAATTCAAGATTGGCGAATCAACCATGTGCACATGTAGATTGGCGTCAAAGACGGCAGATCACATACTCCAGGACTGCCCAAAATACACATATCTAGGCAAACCTTCTATCCTAGAGAGACGACTGTGGAAGATAAACTCTATGGACCACTGGGTGAACTAAAAATAGACAGTTTAAATTCATACAAGAGACAACATTGCAGTTCTAGACATATTTGGGACGGCAGAGGTGTTCCAAAGCATCAGGGCCGGGTTATATAGCCAGACAAGCAAGATAGAACCACCAGGACGCCCAAAATACAACATATCTAGGCAAACCTCAGGCTGTATGAAGATAAAACAAAAC
>JACEFZ010024626.1:0-18169 GCA_014155875.1 Cepaea nemoralis | reverse complement strand
CCCATGCATTTGACCTTTCAAACACCCCACATCTCTTCTACTGACTCCCTTTTGCCAATTTTTGACCCTTTTTTTAACATCAAACTTCTCTCTACTGCCTCCCATGCATTGGGACCTTTCTAACATCTCACTGCTCTTCTACTCCCATGCATTTGACCTTTCGAACATCAAACTTCTCTCTACTGCCTCCCATGCATTTGACCTTTCTAACATCTCACTTCTCTTCTACTGAATCCCATGCATTTGACCTTTCTAACATCCCACTTCTCTTCTACTGACTCCCATGCATTGACCTTTCTAACATCAAACTTCTCTTCTACTGCCCCCCATGCATTGACCTTTCTAACATCTCACTTCTCTTCTACTGACTCTCCATGCATTGACCTTTCTAACATCAAACTTCTCTTCTACTGACTCCCATGCATTTGACCTTTCTAACATCAAACTTCTCTTCTACTGACTCCCATGCATTTGACCTTTCTAACATCCCACTTCTCTTCTACTGACTCCCATGCATTTGACCTTTCTAACATCAAACTTCTCTTCTACTGACTCCCATGCATTTGACCTTTCTAACATCAAACTTCTCTTCTACTGCCTCCCATGCATTTGACCTTTCTAACATCTCACTTCTCTTCTACTGACTCCCATGCATTTGACCTTTCTAACATCCAACTTCTCTTCTACTGACTTCCCATGCATTTGACCTTTCTAACATCCAACTTCTCTTCTACTGACTCCCATGCATTTGACCTTTCTAACATCCCACTTCTCTTCTACTGACTCCCATGCATTTGACCTTTCTAACATCAAACTTCTCTTCTACTGACTCCCATGCATTTGACCTTTCTAACATCAAACTTCTCTTCTACTGACTCCCATGCATTTGACCTTTCTAACATCTCACTTCTCTTCTAGCCTCCCATGCATTTGACCTTTCTAACATCTCACTTCTCTTCTACTGACTCCCATGCATTTGACCTTTCTAACATCCCACTTCTCTTCTACTGACTCCCATGATGCATTGACCTTTTCTAACATCAAACTTCTCTTCTACTGACTCCCATGCATTTGACCTTCTAACATCCCACTTCTCTTCTACTGACTCCCATGTATTTGACCTTTCTAACATCAAACTTCTCTCTACTGACTCCCATGCATTTGACCTTTCTAACATCAAACTTCTCTTCTACTGCCTCCCATGCATTTTGACCTTTCTAACATCTCACTTCTCTTCTACTGACTCCCCATGCATTTGACCTTTCTAACATCACACTTCTCTTCTACTGACTCCCATGCATTTGACCTTTCTAACATCTCACTTCTCTTCTACTGACTCCCATGCATTTGACCTTTCTAACATCCCACTTCTCTTCTACTGACTCCCATGCATTTGACCTTTCTAACATCAAACTTCTCTTCTACTGGACTCCCATGCATTTGACCTTTCTAACATCAAAACTTTCTCTCTACTGCCTCCCATGCATTTGACCTTTCTCACATCTCACTTCTCTTCTGCTCCCATGCATTCTGACCGTTTCTAACATCAAACTTCTCTTCTACTGCCTCCCATGCATTGGACCTTCTAACATCCTCACTTCTCTTCTACTCCCATGCATTTGACCTTTCTAACATCAAACATTCTCTTCTACTGCCTCCCATGCATTTGACCCTTTCTAACATCTCACTTCTCTTCTACTGACTCCCATGCATTTGACCTTTCTAACATCCCACTTCATCTTCTACTGACTCCCGTGTATTTGACCTTTCTAACATCAAACTCTCTCTCTCTACTGTACGCCCATGCATTTGACCTTTCTAACATCAAACTTCTCTTCTAATGCCTCCCATGCATTTGACCTTTCTAACATCTCACTTCTCTTCTACTGACTCCCATGCATTTGACCTTTCTAACATCCCACTTCTCTCTCTACTGACTTCCATGCATTTGACCTTTCTAACATCAAACTTCTCTTCTACTGACTCCCATGCATTTGACCTTTCTACATCCCACTTCTCTTCTACTGACTCCCATGCATTTGACTTTCTAACATCAAACTTTCTACTCTGACTCCCATGCATTTGACCTTTCTAACATTAACTTTCTACTGCCTCCATGCATTTGACCTTTCTAACATCTCACTTCTCTTCTGCTCCCATGCATTTGACCTTTCTAACATCAAACTTCTCTTCTACTGACTCCCATGCATTTGACCTTTTACATCATTCTTTCTAACTCACTTCTTTACCTCCTACATTACTTTTCTAACATCCCACTTCTTTCTACTGTCCCATGCATTCCTTTCTAAACTCCTTCTCTTTACTGACTCCCATGCATTTGACCTTTCTAACTCCCACTTCTCTTCTACTGACTCCCATGCATTTACTTTCTAACATCAAACTTCTCTTCTACTGACTCCCATGCATTTGCCTTTCTAACATCCCACTTCTCTTCTACTGACTCCCATGCATTTGACCTTTCTAACATCATAACTTCTCTTTACTGACTCCCATGCATTGACCTTTCTAACATCAAACTTCTCTTCTACTAGCCTCCCATGCATTTGACCTTTTCTAACATCTCACTTCTCTTCTACTTCCCCATGCAGTGACCTTTCTAACATCAAACTTCTCTTCTACTGCCTCCCAATGCATTTGACCTTTCTAACATCTCACTTCTCTTTACTGACTCCCATGCATTTGACCTTTCTAACATCAAACTTCTCTTCTACTGCTCCCATGCATTTGACCTTTCTAACATCTCACTTCTCTTCTACTGACTCCATGCATTTGACCTTTCTAACATCCCACTTCTCTTCTACTGACTCCCATGCATTTGACCTTTCTAACATCAACTTCTCTTCTACTGACTCCCATGCATTTGACCTTTCTAACATCAACTTCTCTTCTACTGACCTCCCATGCATTTGACCTTTCTAACATCTCACTTCTCTTCTACTGACTCCATGCATTTGACCTTTCTAACATCTCACTTCTCTTCTACTGACTCCCATGCATTTGACCTTTCTAACATCCAACTTCTCTTCTACTGACTCCCATGCATTTGACCTTTCTAACATCAAACTTCTCTTCTACTGACCTCCCATGCATTTGACCTTTCTAACATCTCAACTTCTCTTCTACTGACTCCCATGCATTTGACCTTCTAACATCAAACTTCTCTTCTACTGACTCCCATGCATTTGACCTTTCTAACATCCAACTTCTCTTCTACTGACTCCCATGCATTTGACCTTTCTAACATCCAACTTCTCTTCTACTGACTCCCATGCATTTGACCTTTCTAACATCTCACTTCTCTTCTACTGACTCCCATGCATTTGACCTTTCTAACATCAACTTCTCTTCTACTGACTCCCATGCATTTGACCTTTCTAACATCAACTTCTCTTCTACTGACTCCCATGCATTTGACCTTTCTAACATCCAACTTCTCTTCTACTGCCTCCCATGCATTTGACCTTTCTAACATCATCTCACTTCTCTTCTACTGACTCCCATGCATTTGACCTTTCTAACATCAAACTTCTCTTCTACTGACTCCCATGCATTTGACCTTTCTAACATCCCACTTCTCTTCTACTGACTCCCATGCATTTGACCTTTCTAACATCAACTTCTCTTCTACTGACTCCCATGCATTTGACCTTTCTAACATCACACTTCTCTTCTACTGCCTCCCATGCATTCGACCTTTCTAACATCTCACTTCTCTTCTACTGCCTCCCATGCATTTGACCTTTCTAACATCAACTTCTCTTCTACTGCCTCCCATGCATTTGACCTTTCTAACATCTCAACTTCTCTTCTACTGACTCCCATGCATTTGACCTTTCTAACATCCAACTTCTCTTCTAGTGCCTCCCATGCATTTGACCTTTCTAACATCTCACTTCTCTTCTACTGACTCCCATGCATTTGACCTTTCTAACATCCCACTTCTCTTCTACTGACTCCCATGCATTTGACCTTTCTAACATCAAACTTCTCTTCTACTGACTCCCATGCATTTGACCTTTCTAACATCAAACTTCTCTTCTACTGCCTCCCATGCATTTGACCTTTCTAACATCTGACTTCTCTTCTACTGACTCCCATGCATTTGACCTTTCTAACATCCCACTTCTCTTCTACTGACTCCCATGCATTTGACCTTTCTAACATCAAACTTCTCTTCTACTGCCTCCCATGCATTTGACCTTTCTAACATCTCACTTCTCTTCTACTGACTCCCATGCATTTGACCTTTCTAACATCAAACTTCTCTTCTACTGCCTCCCATGCATTTGACCTTTCTAACATCTCACTTCTCTTCTACTGACTCCCATGCATTTGACCTTTCTAACATCCCACTTCTCTTCTACTGACTCCCATGCATTTGACCTTTCTAACATCAAACTTCTCTTCTACTGACTCCCATGCATTTGACCTTTCTAACATCCAACTTCTCTTCTACTGACTCCCATGCATTTGACCTTTCTAACATCCCACTTCTCTTCTACTGACTCCCATGTATTTGACCTTTCTAACATCAAACTTCTCTTCTACTGACTCCCATGCATTTGACCTTTCTAACATCCCACTTCTCTTCTACTGACTCCCATGTATTTGACCTTTCTAACATCAAACTTCTCTTCTACTGACTCCCATGCATTTGACCTTTCTAACATCAAACTTCTCTTCTACTGCCTCCCATGCATTTGACCTTTCTAACATCTCACTTCTCTTCTACTGACTCCCATGCATTTGACCTTTCTAACATCCCACTTCTCTTCTACTGACTTCCATGCATTTGACCTTTCTAACATCAAACTTCTCTTCTACTGACTCCCATGCATTTGACCTTTCTAACATCCCACTTCTCTTCTACTGACTCCCATGCATTTGACCTTTCTAACATCAAACTTCTCTTCTACTGACTCCCATGCATTTGACCTTTCTAACATCAAACTTCTCTTCTACTGCCTCCCATGCATTTGACCTTTCTAACATCTCACTTCTCTTCTGCTCCCATGCATTTGACCTTTCTAACATCAAACTTCTCTTCTACTGACTCCCATGCATTTGACCTTTCTAACATCCCACTTCTCTTCTACTGACTCCCATGCATTTGACCTTTCTAACATCAAACTTCTCTTCTACTGACTCCCATGCATTTGACCTTTCTAACATCCCACTTCTCTTCTACTGACTCCCATGTATTTGACCTTTCTAACATCAAACTTCTCTTCTACTGACTCCCATGCATTTGACCTTTCTAACATCAAACTTCTCTTCTACTGCCTCCCATGCATTTGACCTTTCTAACATCTCACTTCTCTTCTACTGACTCCCATGCATTTGACCTTTCTAACATCCCACTTCTCTTCTACTGACTCCCATGCATTTGACCTTTCTAACATCTCACTTCTCTTCTACTGACTCCCATGCATTTGACCTTTCTAACATCCCACTTCTCTTCTACTGACTCCCATGCATTTGACCTTTCTAACATCAAACTTCTCTTCTACTGACTCCCATGCATTTGACCTTTCTAACATCAAACTTCTCTTCTACTGCCTCCCATGCATTTGACCTTTCTAACATCTCACTTCTCTTCTGCTCCCATGCATTTGACCTTTCTAACATCTCACTTCTCTTCTGCTCCCATGCATTTGACCTTTCTAACATCAAACTTCTCTTCTACTGACTCCCATGCATTTGACCTTTCTAACATCCCACTTCTCTTCTACTGACTCCCATGCATTTGACCTTTCTAACATCAAACTTCTCTTCTACTGACTCCCATGCATTTGACCTTTCTAACATCCCACTTCTCTTCTACTGACTCCCATGTATTTGACCTTTCTAACATCAAACTTCTCTTCTACTGACTCCCATGCATTTGACCTTTCTAACATCAAACTTCTCTTCTACTGCCTCCCATGCATTTGACCTTTCTAACATCTCACTTCTCTTCTACTGACTCCCATGCATTTGACCTTTCTAACATCCCACTTCTCTTCTACTGACTCCCATGCATTTGACCTTCTAACATCAAACTTCTCTTCTACTGACTCCCATGCATTTGACCTTTCTAACATCCCACTTCTCTTCTACTGACTCCCATGTATTTGACCTTTCTAACATCAAACTTCTCTTCTACTGACTCCCATGCATTTGACCTTTCTAACATCAAACTTCTCTTCTACTGCCTCCCATGCATTTGACCTTTCTAACATCTCACTTCTCTTCTACTCCCATGCATTTGACCTTTCTAACATCAAACTTCTCTTCTACTGCCTCCCATGCATTTGACCTTTCTAACATCTCACTTTTCTTCTACTGACTCCCATGCATTTGACCTTTCTAACATCAAACTTCTCTTCTACTGCCTCCCATGCATTTGACCTTTCTAACATCTCACTTCTCTTCTACTGACTCCCATGCATTTGACCTTTCTAACATCCCACTTCTCTTCTACTGACTCCCATGCATTTGACCTTTCTAACATCAAACTTCTCTTCTACTGACTCCCATGCATTTGACCTTTCTAACATCAAACTTCTCTTCTACTGCCTCCCATGCATTTGACCTTTCTAACATCTCACTTCTCTTCTGCTCCCATGCATTTGACGTTTCTAACATCAAACTTCTCTTCTACTGCCTCCCATGCATTTGACCTTTCTAACATCTCACTTCTCTTCTACTCCCATGCATTTGACCTTTCTAACATCAAACTTCTCTTCTACTGCCTCCCATGCATTTGACCTTTCTAACATCTGACTTCTCTTCTACTGACTCCCATGCATTTGACCTTTCTAACATCCCACATCTCTTCTACTGACTCCCATGCATTTGACCTTTCTAACATCAAACTTCTCTTCTACTGCCTCCCATGCATTTGACCTTTCTAACATCTCACTTCTCTTCTACTGACTCCCATGCATTTGACCTTTCTAACATCCCACTTCTCTTCTACTGACTCCCATGTATTTGACCTTTCTAACATCAAACTTCTCTTCTACTGACTCCCATGCATTTGACCTTTCTAACATCAAACTTCTCTTCTACTGCCTCCCATGCATTTGACCTTTCTAACATCTCACTTCTCTTCTACTGCCATGCATTTGACCTTTCTAACATCAAACTTCTCTTCTACTGCCTCCCATGCATTTGACCTTTCTAACATCCCACTTCTCTTCTACTGACTCCCATGCATTTGACCTTTCTAACATCTCACTTCTCTTCAACTGACTCCCATGGATTTGACCTTTCTAACATCAAACTTCTCTTCTACTGACTCCCATGCATTTGACCTTTCTAACATCAAACTTCTCTTCTACTGACTCCCATGCATTTGACCTTTCTAACATCCCATTTCTCTTTTCTCATCGTACCTAAAATCCATGGAATTCTTCTACACTCCACTTTCTTCTCTTCTCTCATCTGCCTAACATCCATTGAATTCTTCTACTGCACTTTCTTCTCTTCTCTCATCGTGCCTAAAATGCATCGAATTCTTCTACACTCCACATTTTGCCTCTTCTCTCATCTGCCTAACATCCATCGAATTCTTCTAAACTCCACTTTCTTCTCTTCTCTCATAGTGCCTTAAACTCACGGAAGTCTTCTAAACTACGTCATCTTCTCTTCAGTCTCCTCTGCCAATCATTGGCCCTTTTCGCTATCCTCGCTTTCTGTGGGTGATGTCTCTAATATCCAATTTATGGGCTTCATAAATCAAGATTCCCATGGACTGTTATTCACTCTGCCCGTCGTTTACACGGTCTGCCTCTTCTTCTAGTTCCATGTGGTCTGTACATCATTGCTTGTTGTTGTGTACTGTCAGTTGATAGTTGAGTTATATGGCCGAACCATTTAACTCTGTCCATCGTTTAAATGCTCAGCTTCTTCTAGCTCCATTTGATCTGTACATCATTGCCTGTTGTGGTATATTGCCTCTGATATTCTGTCAGCTTCTAGCACTGCTATCTGGCCGAACCATTTAACGTGACAATGGGTAATAAAGTGAAGAAACTAGAGGCAGTGCAGTTGTGTTTCACTAGCACAGTGGTTCTCAACCTTTTTGACCTTCACCGTATTTTCAGAATGTCATTCCCCCCCTTTCATATTTCCTATCTAAAACTCCCCAACCCCTACACAGTATACGTAAAAATGGAAGGTATATTTAATAAAACAAGTCTAGACATCCACATAAAACGTGATTTGTGGGTCTACTTACTTTATAAAATAAATTTTAGATGGATGAGACGTACATAACTGTAAAGTATGAAGGGAAAAACAATATCAAGTAATCGGTTCTTGTACTAACGCGATCTTGAAATGGTCTTCATCCCCCCCCCCCCCCCTGGAAACCCTAAAATTCCCCCCTGGTGGGGGGGGGGGGGGGAATTCCCCACCGGTTGAGAACCACTGCACTAGCAGAATGTTGATAATATCGCTAACAGAGAAGAAAATAAATTGATTGAGCAATATGATAGTTTCGATTGGTGACCCGAATGGCAAGATAGAAGTAGATAACATGGATTGTGAAAGGATCACGGGGAAGCACACACATTGGGATAATGAACGAATATGCAGAGTTATTCCTTAATTTTTTCACAGTGGATTAATGTGTTATCGAGAGAAGTATGTTTTCAACATAAAAGAATACACGAAGCAACGTGGTTATCACCAGACAGCAAGACAACAAGACAAATGAAACAATAAGCCCCGAGGCTAGGAGCTGCTGTGAGTATGTGAAGTGTTATGCCCACCACATGTCGTACGCTCGAGTGAACAGTTGAATAGGTGGTCAGTCTTTACCTGTCGTAGAGAAAGGAGGTCGCAATACATACAGTTTAACTGATTATATATGTCAGGAATTAAGGAATAACATTCTGAAAGACTGGGCGATCAGCTACTCCGAATTGCCGGCTTCAAATGTTTCTACAACAGACGACATCTGGGAACGGCGATTCTCGTTCGCGACAGCATGGTGGCGTCAGAGCTAGACGTGTCCAGTTGGGACAGTGACGATATACAAATACAGGCGTTGAGAGTTCATTCCAGTATACCATTCGTGTTGGTTAATGTTTATGCCCGCAATGCGAGTATGGACGCCCAGAAGTGGCAGTGCTTAAGTGGCATATTAGGCCACGAGAGAAATGTTATTTTCTGTGGTGACTTCAACGCTAAAGGCAGAGCATGGGGAAACACTTCCTCCAATACACAAGGGGAGGAGCTCGAGACTGCACTGGAAACCATCGACCTGGTTTGTATTAACAGTGGCTGTGTCACCAGGACAGCAAGCCGTCCAGGCGATGAGGACAGTGCTATTGATCTGGCGCTAGTTTCACCTTCACTCACTACAGTGTGTAGATGGGGTGTCCTAGGACACCATGGCAGCGACCACCACCCGTGCAGCATATTGGTGGAGAAAGGCAGAACCAGGCAGCACAAGCTAAAGGTAAAGACGTTCCAGTATGACAGTACAGGGCAAGATGTGGTGAGTAAAATAAGACGTGACAAGCGCAGAACGTTTCAGGGCAGGAAAAAAAGCTGGGAGCAGCCACCGTGGTGGAGTTTCGAGGTGGAGAAGGCTTGGGTGGATAAGCGTAGTGCTGTAAGGAGATGGCAAAATGCCAAGAAGAACAGAGCTGGTCATCCTAGTCCCTGCTTGCACTTAGAAAGAGAGATGCACACAAAAGTAAGCTATTTCAAAAAACTGGTCAAGGTGGTTAAAAGCGAAAAATGGGCAGAGGTGTGTCAAAGAGTAAGCACAGACAAGTCACTGAAATTGTTCTGGCGACTACATAAAAGCATGAGTGGTGTGTCGTGTCCTCCTTTAAAGTGTCGTCCCTGGAGTGAAGAGAGTCAACACCCACATTATAATATTTTTTTTTTCCTTTTTTCAATATCTTGGAGAATCCACCAGCTTCCGTCCAACACACTCCATCAGCCAATGGACACCTTCCTATCACTCTCTCACTGTCGTACTATGCCCCCTCTCATACTTCCCCAACGCAACATACTCAACAACTCTTGCTTCTAAAAATTAACAAAGATTAATTTATTAAAAGAAAAGTGTAACGTATATGAGACGTGTATGTGAAGAAAATGTGTGTCGTGTATTATAACATAAATGTATGTGTCAGCCCTCAAAGTTCAGGATCATAGTGTACACATCATGGCAAGGATTACAGGACATCACACGAGTCAGTACACAAGACCTCACCGAAGTCATATCCTTCTCTCCAGACATGTCCTCTTCCAGGAACTTTGATGACCATGAGATCTGAATCCTATGTAAATATAGTCCTTGAAAAAAAAAAAAAAAACTATTATTGTTCCTAACACAATGGTTCCTAATAGTTTTAGAGAAACCACGATCTCATAATTCTGCACAGTGAAAAATCATGGAACGCTGTCTCATGAACATGACGGTTTCTTCTAGCGAAATGTTCTATATTTTCACTCTTAAACAGTCATAGTCTAGACTAAAATGGCTTGCTTTATTTACTAGATATTGTCTGACAGTTCTGATTTCCTTGGTACATGGAACAACTACACTTCAATGTTTGGTTTCATCTAATGTGAACATCAGTTCCTACTGATCTAGTTCCACGTGGACTGAACATCCATCACTTCAGGTGTGTTAACGATTGGTATTCACTCATGTAGGATACATATACCATTAAGCTCCACCGAGCAATGTTTATTAACTTCTTCCGTTGTGAAAGTTGCTGGCCCATTTCTCTACATCATACTTTATCCGGGATCGGATTTTTAGTTGTTCCGGGTTCTTCATTCCAACCAGAGGAACCTGTAACATAAATCATATAACCGGTGATAGTCTCTCCGTCACTGATCTCTATTAGATGATCGTTAGCCATCGGCCTCGCTCAGAAAATATAATGAACCTACTCTGTCATGGACAGATGACTGAACACATATGTTATCATCAGGCCAAGACAAGAAAAAAAAATCAGCAAACAGAATGCGGAACCCCGCCCACCAGGGACACCTACGGGAATATCCCAATTATCCCTCATTACTAAATTCTCAACTAGTAAAGCTTATCAACACTACACTAATCTATTTTCAACTAACAGAGCCAAGTATCACTTCCCTACTCTAGCTAGTTTTCCATTAACAGTGCTAATCATCACACTATAGTTTTAACAAGCCTACAGCCTATATTAATTAGAACTAATTATAATCGGTTCTACCTTAGGCCACACTGCAGTTAGATCAAATTACATCCACTCTTGCCATGACAGGCACGTGTAAAATTAAATTAACTCAATTCGCACACGGTAGACGTTTTCCATCAGAACCACAGTGCCGAAGCACGTCTTCTACAATCCAAGGTTTGCGATCAACTCCCCATCTCCAATCATGGTTTTTGGCCAAACCTCTAATTGGTCACGGGACTGTATTCTTCCTGTCCACACAGGTGTTATTTGGACATATCAGCCATTGTCAAGAATCTATTTTTCCCTGGCTAGTCACTGTCAAAGTTGTCATCACTTGTTTTGACTCCCCCAACAAACTAACGAGTTACTGTATGATCCCAACAACAGTTTTCCCCAACAAGCTGCCAATCTTCTTGATGTTCCGGAAACTATAAATTGACAGATGTACTGTTATCTTCCGTGCTGAGTACTTCCGTTTCCAATCCGAGCTGTTTATAATCTGTCAAAGCGATGTATGATTCAGCTCATTCCCTTCTCCTGTTGTCGACCCAATGTAACCCCGTGCAGCTGCAACTATTTACCGTCCTGGGGTTTAACATCCGATTTGTTTATTCAGTTAGTTAAAATAGTTGTCGCTGGCAGATAGTCCGTTTTATCAGAAAGCCTCTATAATAATCAGCTGGGTAAACGCACGGTTTTATTTTGTGACATGGTGTAGTCAAGAATAAGAGCATTTCAGACTTCCAAGGTGCTGACCTCACCTGGCAGAGGACTGACGAGGACAAGGGCTAAGCCCTCTTTGAACGCTACCTTGAGCAGAGCAACCAGACAGACATGGGAGGACGAAATCTGGTCAAGGAGGTCACCTCAGACAGATGCAAGGCCCAGAACACTTCGGAGGAAGACACAGTGACAGTGAAAGAAATCAAGGCTGTGTTTCGACGATCAAAAAACAGTGCTCCAGGTCCTGATGGCATAAGATACGACGACATACATAGGTGTACCGACAATGAGCTAGAGAAACTAGCAGACATGTACAACAACAGTATAGGGAGTGCTAGCATCAAGGAGGAATGGTTACACAGCTATCTGATTCCCTTGCCGAAGCCTGACAAAGACCACAAAAAAATTCAGGGATATCGAATTATAACCATGCAGAATACAATAGGCAAGCTGCTGGAGAAGGTAATTGCCAGGAAAATATCAAGCCAACTAGAGAGGCAAGGTGTTTTCCCACCTACCCTGGGTGGGTACCGTCCAAAAAGAGAAACCTGGACCAATGCAGCAGTCTTTGCCCATGATGTCTATGAAGGTTTCCACTCAGGCACTGAAACCGTTGCTGCAGCGATTGATCTTGAGGACGCATACAACAGAGTACCACTGGATTTTTTAATGTTTCAGCTTCTTGAACTAAACGTAAGTCCATTCCTCCTTAGTTGGATCGCTGCAGCCCTCTACCAACGGAAAGTAGTTATTAGATGTGGCAGTTGGACTTCGGAACCAACAACAATATATCCTGGCCTACCACAGGGATCACCATTATCTCCGGTACTGTTCAACGCCTACACAGTGAGAATCACCAGTGAGCAGATCACTGGACCTGGCAGGACATTGTCGTATGCCGATGATGTTTTAGTGTATCGTCAGGGTAAGGATAGAGAGGAGGTTGCTGTGGAACTACAAACCGAATTCAATCGCATAAGTACTTGGTGTGATGAAGCTGGGGCAATGGTCAACCCAACAAAGGCAACAGTGACTTGGTTCTCGTTGAATAATCATATTGTCAACAATCCAACACCAACTGTAATACTGTGTTCAGAGACAGTGGAAAGAACACAGGCAATGAATTACCTGGGGATACGGTTTGATCGAAGCCTTGCTTATAATGTGCACATAGACCAGGTGATAACAAAGGCCAAGCGGGGTTTGGCAGCGATGCGGGTGATGGCGGCAGCAAACTGTGAGCAGCGCCATCTATGTCTTCTGTACGAGGGGCTGGTCATGTCTGTTTTGGAGTATGCAATGGCAATCCTGACTCTCAGCCATAAGCAGATAGAAAGGATGGAAAGGATACAGAATGAAGCTATGCGCATTATTCTTGGATGTACAAGAGATACAGCATGCAGGGCGATGCGCTACCTTCTTGATTTTCCAACCATTGAAGAGAGAATACAAGTTTGCAGGGCACGCGCCTACCTCAGAATTAACGCAAACACACAACATCCACTGCATAGTGAAATTAGGAAGGTGAAGGGCAGCAGGTTAAAAAGAGGACGGTCATGGATGGGTCAAGCCGAAGACATTCTTCAACAGGTGTGTTCACTTGAGGACTTAGAACCTGGCGAGGAGTGGGTGCAAGTGCCAACAGACTTCTGCACATCCTTTTCAGTTTGCATCCAACTAGATAGAAAATGCAGACAAGAAAATCCGGCTGCTGTGGAGGCTGAAGTACAAGCGTTGATTTTCGAGAATTCGCTAGACGGTGACGCGGTCATCTACACAGATGGGTCGGTCGTCCGACATGTGAGAAGCTCATGGGCCTTTACAGCTCGGGCCGGAGGGAGGATTGTGAAGGAGGACTCTGGTGCTTTCACTGAAACCACAAGTAGCCTGACCATGGAAGTCATGGCAGTAAGTAAAGCAATAACATGGCTCGAGACACAGACATTCACTAGGGCTTGTTTCCTTAGCGACTCAATGAACATGATCAAGAGGATAGAGGAGGGGTCGATCCGAAGAGAATGGTTGCTGCCTCTGAAGCGGTCTCGGCTGGCAAAGATTAGTTTCATCTTCGTGCCAGGTCATGCGGGAGTACAAGGAAATGAGCGGGCTGACAAGCTCGCAGGTGAGGCTACTGTGGAGGGCGGACGCGCCATGGACCAGGCTGACATTCTGAATGCTCTACGAGAAGTGAGACTTTTGCGAGAACCAAGTGATGACTGTGAATCTACAACAATGGCCAGACTGCGGGAGCAGCAAATTAAAAGAGGGGTGGCCAAACAAGAACACTATGCAGGAAGCCAAAGAAGATTGATAAACCAACACAGAACTGGCGTCGTTAGCCGCTACACGCTGCGGGATTTGCTGAGGAGGGGATCCGAGCACTTATGGACTGAATGGTTCGATGTGCAACAAGGAGGATGATCTGTCGACTAACTAACTAACTAACTAACTGATTATATATGTATTAACAAGAAGTTGGACTTTCTGTCCGTAATGGCGGATAGGCTGTTGAGCTGTTACCGATTCTTGAGTGTTTTGCTTCTGGCCACGGTTTGCTGAAGCATCTTCCTAATTTCTGACTGGTAATACATGATTCCGTCGCCCAGCTACAGAGTTAAGTGCGTGAAGCGACAATGTGAGCTGTGGATTTCATGTGGAATGCTCATACATATGTCCGCGTTGGTTTTTATTGTGAACTGCATGATCAGATAAATGGCGGCCAGCCGTTTGCTAGACTAGCCAGGTTTGAATTAAGCAGAAACATGTGTGCAACTGCTGGTTTTCTAGTGACTGCCGCTTCCATCGACGATGAACTGTAATTTTAGTGGCGGACTGTTGTGTTGACATTCTGGCAGCTGCCTTATGCATGCAAGCCTGTGCGTTAATGTTGGTTTGTCGGGACTGCTGTCTATTCCACTTTTCACAAGGAACAGTGAGGAGAATTTTGTGTATTATTCAGTGGCACAGGAACGGAGCATTGTGAAGTTGGAACCGCGACTAACGGCCACCTACCAAGAAATGCAGGTTATCTCTTCATAACATAAACGTGTTTATATGTGCAGATGTAGATTCCGAGCAACATCTGCTGGTACGTAAAATGCAGTTTCAACTCATCATCATCATGTGCCATGGCGATAAATGTGGGCGTTCATGTTTAGTCATCTCACACGATCACCATATTCCTAGATCAGCACAGTGTTCTTGTCTTGACCATGCCATGTGGTCAAACCATCCAAGTATTTATTTGTCTGCCATACCCTTGTTATCTTCCCGTGGATCTTGCTAGTTGTCACCAAGTTCCCAATTTATTTCTTCTCATAACGTGAACAAACAATTGTTGACTGCCTACGTCTAATTTCTCTAATCAGTGTACGATTTTCATTTGTTTCTTGTAGGATTAGAGAGATTCATAGCCTCTTATAAACACGCCATGTAGGATATCTCAGAAATCCAGGCCAAGGAACAATTTGTGGACACAGACGCTAGCCAGTACCCGGTCTTGCAGCAGTTAGTAGACGTTGTGAGTGCGGAGGCCCGCTGACAGCAGGTTACAAGTATTTAACAGGGAATCATCTATACAAGTCCTGGGATAAAGGGAACGAAAATATAGTACATAGATAACGCCTGAAACGTATGCAAATTAGAGGACAGAAACACAATTTAAACAGGCAAATATAAACAATAACTAAACTCCTATAGACATGGCCGAACAGAGGGGGGGAACTCTGGCAGGCTGGAGCGACCCTGCAAGAACAGCTCTGGGACATCGGGGTGGACCTTAAGCCATCTATCCTGTGTGTGACTCATGCTGACGCAGACAGTCTAATGCGTCCTCTAGTCTATCCTGTGTGTGACTCATGCTGACGCAGACAGTCTAATGCGTCCTCTAGTCTATCCTGTGTGTGACTCATGCTGACGCAGACAGTCTAATGCGTCCTCTAGTCTATCCTGTGTGTGACTCATGCTGACGCAGACAGTCTAATGCGTCCTCTAGTCTATCCTGTGTGTGACTCATGCTGACGCAGACAGTCTAATGCGTCCTCTAGTCTATCCTGTGTGTGACTCATGCTGACGCAGACAGTCTAATGCGTCCTCTAGTCTATCCTGTGTGTGACTCATGCTGACGCAGACAGTCTAATGCGTCCTCTAGTCTATCCTGTGTGTGACTCATGCTGACGCAGACAGTCTAATGCGTCCTCTAGTCTATCCTGTGTGTGACTCATGCTGACGCAGACAGTCTAATGCGTCCTCTAGTCTATCCTGTGTGTGACTCATGCTGACGCAGACAGTCTAATGCGTCCTCTAGTCTATCCTGTGTGTGACTCATGCTGACGCAGACAGTCTAATGCGTCCTCTAGTCTATCCTGTGTGTGACTCATGCTGACATAGGCAGTCTAATGCGTCCTCTAGTCTATCCTGTGTGTGACTCATGCTGACGCAGACAGTCTAATGCGTCCTCTAGTCTATCCTGTGTGTGACTCATGCTGACGCAGACAGTCTAATGCGTCCTCTAGTCTATCCTGTGTGTGACTCATGCTGACGCAGACAGTCTAATGCGTCCTCTAGTCTATCCTGTGTGTGACTCATGCTGACGCAGACAGTCTAATGCGTCCTCTAGTCTATCCTGTGTGTGACTCATGCTGACGCAGACAGTCTAATGCGTCCTCTAGTCTATCCTGTGTGTGACTCATGCTGACGCAGACAGTCTAATGCGTCCTCTAGTCTATCCTGTGTGTGACTCATGCTGACGCAGACAGTCTAATGCGTCCTCTAGTCTATCCTGTGTGTGACTCATGCTGACGCAGGACAGTCTAATGCGTCCTCTAGTCTATCCTGTGTGTGACTCATGCTGACGCAGACAGTCTAATGCGTCCTCTAGTCTATCCTGTGTGTGACTCATGCTGACGCAGACAGTCTAATGCGTCCTCTAGTCTATCCTGTGTGTGACTCATGCTGACGCAGACAGTCTAATGCGTCCTCTAGTCTATCCTGTGTGTGACTCATGCTGACGCGGACAGTCTAATGCGTCCTCTAGTCTATCCTGTGTGTGACTCATGCTGACGCAGACAGTCTAATGCGTCCTCTAGTCTATCCTGTGTGTGACTCATGCTGACGCGGACAGTCTAATGCGTCCTCTAGTCTTATCTGTGTGTGACTCATGCTGACGCGGACAGTCTAATGCGTCCTCTAGTCTATCCTGTGTGTGACTCATGCTGACGCGGACAGTCTAATGCGTCCCTCTAGTCTATCCTGTGTGTGACTCATGCTGACGCGGACAGTCTAATGCGTCCTCTAGTCTATCCTGTGTGTGACTCATGCTGACGCAGACAGTCTAATGCGGTCCTCTAGTCTATCCTGTGTGTGACTCATGCTGACGCTAGGACAGTCTAATGCGTCCTCTAGTCTATCCTGTGTGTGACTCATGCTGACGCAGGACAGTCTAATGCGTCCTCTAGTCTATCCTGTGTGTGACTCATGCTGACGTCGAGACAGTCTAATGCGTCCTCTAGTCTATCCTGTGTGTTGACTCATGCTGACGCAGACAGTCTAATGCGTCCTCTAGTCTATCCTGTGTGTGACTCATGCTGACGCAGACAGTCTAATGCGTCCTCTTAGTCTATCCTGTGTGTGACTCATGCTGACGCAGACAGTCTAATGCGTCCTCTAGTCTATCCTGTGTGTGACTCATGCTGACGCAGACAGTCTAATGCGTCCTCTAGTCTATCCTGTGTGTGACTCATGCTGACGCAGACAGTCTAATGCGTCCTCTAGTCTATCCTGTGTGTGACTCATGCTGACGCAGACAGTCTAATGCGTCCTCTAGTCTATCCTGTGTGTGACTCATGCTGACGCAGACAGTCTAATGCGTCCTCTAGTCTATCCTGTGTGTGACCTCATGCTGACGCAGGACAGTCTAATGCGTCCTCTAGTCTATCCTGTGTGCTGACTCATGCTGACGCCGACAGTCTAATGCGTCCTCTAGTCTACATTTACTTCTTCTCACTTCTGTGAGTGTCAAGCAGTATATGCGTGTTTATTTATGAACTATCCTGGTGGCCTCAAAGGCTTCCCAATTGTTATAATGAAGCTGCAATAGACGCTTGGCAAACGTTAACCGAAGAGTCAAAAATTCAATCAGGTGCCGTCTCCACAATGAAGGTTGGCTGCAATGGACCTCCATCATTGTCCGTCTCTCGCCTTGATTATACATTTTGTCAGACTCTGTTTACCACTCTTGATGTTAT